>JAUMHB010025530.1:0-24022 GCA_032359685.1 Pittosporum tobira
TTATTATTATTATTATTATTATTATTATTATTATTATTATTATTATTATTATTATTATTATTATTATTATCATTATTTTCATAAGGGTTAAATTACTAAAATACCCCTATGGCATAGTTACCAAAATACTCCTCTGCAGTAAATTACCAAATTACCCTTATAGTGTATTTACAAAAATACCACTGCTGCCCTATTTACAAAAATGTCACTACGACGTATTTACAAAAATGTCACTGCTGCACTATTTACAAAAATGCTACTGCAGTGATAATTACAAAAATGTCATTGCAATGTTAATTACAAAAATGTCACTACAATGCAAATTACAAAACTGCCACTTACCCTTATTTATAACGCCATTGAGTTGGAAAAATTAGTAAAGAACATGCTAAATTTATTTTTAACCTGGAAATTTAATTTTCTTAAATTAGAAAAATATTATATCCAGTTAAATTCTATTTTATTTAGATAATAAATTATAATATTTAAGAATTATTATTTTAATTCCTTTTTATGATTTGAATATTATTACAATATGATTAAACATCATATTTATTGTCTTTAAACATCGTATCTTTTTATATACGAGTGTTATATCCATTTTATATCCGAAAAAGGATCCGATGAAGTATTTTAGGATTAAGAATACCCCGAGATAAATACGAGGAATGAATTGGACGGAATGAGTCAAATGACAATTGTCAGATAATGACAATTTTGTCCTTTGAAATTTTTTGTGCGTTTATGTCATTTTTAAATTAGGAAAACTCCAAGATGCTTATGATTATTTTATGAGTGAGCGACCTATTTTAAAATGACGATACTAACGTTAAGCCGTTATTATTATAGGAACGTACATTAGTGAGAAAGGAAAACCGTCGATCGCAAAACGCGTCACGTAGAAAACTTAGGAAGCTTTGCTAAGGCAAGTTATTACTCTCCACCTCTATGTATAAGTTATTGTCCACTTATGCATGCAAGTTTATTATTCCCCACTTATGTATAAGATATTGTTCACTTATACATTCAAGTTATTCAGTTTTTTATACGTATGATTTTAAATTCCATTGTACGTATTTGTCATGATTGTATAAGGTTAATTGCTTGTACATTAAATTATTGTTCAAGTTTAATTCTTGGAATTATTTAAAGTTGTTATGCATATCTTCCATGTGTAACAGGCAATGTTATTGAAGCGTTTATCTTTATCACATGATTCATGATAAATTGAGATTGAATATTGAACATAACTAAAGACCGGTGTACCGAGACCCTACATGGTTAACTCCTGTAGTTGTGACGTATACGGGGATGAGTTGTTAAACCTGACTGTATGTCGAGGATAATGAATTGACAAAGTATCGGGCAGAAATGCCACCCAATTGGTGTTCAATTATTCATATTGTTAAATGTTAAATGACGTGAAATTATATCTATTCTTATATCATGCATGCTTTGATTGAATTCATATTAAACTCGTGAATTCAAATGTTAAAGTTTTAATGATTCAAAACATTACTGTTTTATCTTTTTAACTAGAATGATCATTTTATTCAAAAATAGAATAATTACTTGCTAAGCATATTTCGCTCATTCTTACTATGTTTTATAAACCTTCCAGAATCAGTAGAGCGAGGCAAATCCTCGAAGGGAAAGAGCAAGGTAGCATATTATTAAGATGTTCCCAGATTTGTCTAACTTGATATTGTAAATGGAATATTGGTACGACTTCTGTTCGTACCGTACCCTGTTATTGTAAGACCTTATTATTTAATTTAAAGTTTATGCTTCCGCTGCGTGTATATTTATTCGTATGTGAGATCCAATTGTAAGATATAACAGAACGAGCTATCAAATATTGACAACTCAATATGCTGAGATGATATCTGATGACCCGGTTTCCACAATGATTCGGTGGTGAAAATTTGGGGGCGTCACAGTATGCAAGAATAAATCTAAAAGGATTATAAAGAATTCAAAAGCTCATTAGGTCGATGTAGTACAACCGCAATTTTGTAGCATGAGAAAAAAAGGAAATATCAAAATAGTGTTGCTAGGCTGAGAGCTAAGTACCGCATGTCTTTATTGAATTTCAAAGGTAATCACTACTATTGAAAAACTTGTAATCCATTGCCAATTTTGAAACCATAACTCTTCAAAAATTGCCACTTCTCATTCATAATATAAAGTTCAACAAAAGAAAGGTAAATATTAGAAAATATTCAAGACTTGCAAACATTCCAAGCACCAAAATGTCATACAATTAAATGCAGTATAAATACCTAAAATAGCAGCAAGAAACTTAAAAAATTAATAATATAGTCCATATTAAAAGATATACTCATAAAAATCAAAAAATATATAATATACTCACCACGAAGTCTTGATAAGACCAAGTATGAATAGCACAAATTAATTTTTGAATCAAATGAAAATAAAGGTAAGTGCATTAACATATGTTCGAAATCCAGAAAAAAGAGTTAAAGAAAGGCTTATGTGGCAGAAATACTTATATGAGTCTTTAGTAATATTAAATATTCAGCTAGAAATAAGAACAACCACAAGTGTGACGCTCCCATTTTTTTTCGTCTCACAACTACTGGGAAAATGGTCACTATCTTCTTTATCATATATCTTTAAATTAATTATGTATCAATTCTACCTGTTATATTTCATTAAAATCTTACAACATAAAGCAAATGCAATAACATAAATTTATATTATGTTAATAGGTTCAGAAACCATGTCGCAACAAAGTACATCATACAAATAAGATCAAGTAACATAACCACTACTGCAAAGGATGCCTTTTACTTTTCTCGAGGACTCGCCTTTTTCCGTGAAATCTAGAAATGGTTAAAACAATAGCAAGAATGAGCTAAGGATGTTGAACAAGTACCTGCTCTATTTTTCCTTTGACACTTTATATTTGTTTTCAATAATATCTCAAAATTAACAAGTTGATACCACGAGTAATATTACATCAAAATTAAATGATCATAATAATCTAGAACTAACTCACTCATTCAGAAAAACATGAAGTCTGGGTAAATCCTCTACCAATAAAACAAGTTGCATAATAATTAGTTTTAAAACTCAATTGAATAACCAAAATCATTTTGAAATGTTCATGCTCGGAAGAATTATCATTAGAGAAAAATATGTTATACAATAATAGATATGTCTAACAATTCTAATAATAATTACAAAGCAAGTATATGGTAAACAATGTATAATCTTGATCGATGGTCAATTATAGTATATGTACAAGTTTTTCACTTATATATAAAATTTTGAGCAAGTAAAGTTTGTATCTAAGTGGAATAATTAACTAAAAGTTGCTTCTAGAATTTCAAAGATATAGATTTAGGTATGTCTCCTAGTTTTTCATTTGTTGCTCCCGAAATCTTCTCGGATGGTCCTATTATATGAAATAGATTAGCACTAGTGTTTTGACGACACTCTTAACTTGAATAAGGATTGAAAATAAGACCCTAAGCTCTGTTATGAGGATAAAAATTAGAAAATCTCAACTCGAAATTAAAGTTTTACAATACAGGTTCAAGTCCCTCTATCCCCAAAAAGCCTATTTGACCCCATAACTTTTTATCTTATTTCTCTTATCCCTTTTTTATAAGTGTCCTATTAATCATGGTGGTATTATTGATCCTAAAATACATCATCCTTAAATATTACACTTGCGAATAAAACATAATCACCAATTACATAAAGTAATTTGCATAAATTTATTTAGTACTTATGATGAACTCAAAAGAAAACACAATGGAATAAAATGTCACAAATGAAAGAATAAAATTAATAATTAACTTCTTCCATAAATGAGTTCTTCAATAAAATTAGACTGTAATATATATATATATATATATATATATATATATATATGATTACTTCAAAGTGTATTTTTAGTTAAACCTTTTACTATTTTCATTTAAAGAATATTTATTCATACACCAAAAATAAAGATAATTAACTTACTATTTTCCAGGCATCATCTACCATAATCTTTCATTTTGATTTCATTTTCTAATCATTTATGTCCCATCATTTTAGCTAAAATTTTAATTTAAATTTATACTTCTATTTCTTTTTTATTTGCCAATTTTATCACCTTTCAATTCTTACTTGCTTTAAATAAATTCTTAATTTACTTATCCTCACAGGTAAAGAATTTTACTTAAGCATGTGCAATAATTTATTTTTATTAATGACATTATACAAATTCAGTATTCAGATTCAATATAAATAGAGCTCAACAGATCTTAATGCAACAAACAGCACCTTCAGGTTAGTTTATATTATACAAATTCAGTATTCAGATTCAATAATCAAATTTATATCTGCTAAATATAAATAGAGCTCAACAGATCTTGATGCAACAAACAGCACCTCCAGGTTAGTTGATATTAGATACATAATTATCCATATTATAATTAAGTTTAGCTCCGAAGACATTTCAAATTATTATGTCAAAAATTAGGAAATCTTACCAAGAGCTTGTTTGATGCATCTAAGCAAATAGATATTTCAATTTACATCATGCTAAATATAAATAGAGCTCAACAGATCTTGATGCAACAAACAGCACCTCCAGGTTAGTTGATATTAGATACATAATTATCCATATTATAATTAAGTTTAGCTCCGAAGACATTTCAAATTATTATGTCAAAAATTAGGAAATCTTACCAAGAGCTTGTTTGATGCATCTAAGCAAATAGATATTTCAATTTACATCATCAATTCGAAATTAACTCACTATACAAGAGAATTTGTCATTTATGACCATCAGCTCAACAAAGCATGGTTCTCACCTAAATTTGTAAGCAACTTCATGCCAAAATGCTATAAGAGATGACTTGAACACTGCATAGTACAAAACCTCCCAATATTAGTCCATGCACAATGACATCAATCAACTCCCAAGTAAAATACAGAGAATTAACCGTAACTAAAACAAGTGAGCGAATCCAGGAAATTGAGATCAATATTTAATCTATAGCAACAATCTTTAGCATCCAAATAAAACATGACCTGGAAGAATTGGTCACACACCAACTAGGGTTCCAGCCTCCAGGGAGGCGTGACTAGATAAGACCTATTATGAGGGTTATTGTGATACTGTGCCTTTCTAAAGTTACTCTCAAGTTCATACACTTCCTAAATGTTTTACTCAAAGTAGTTGACACCTAATTTTTTTTTTTTTTTTTTTTTTTTTTTTTGAAATCTTTCCAAATAACAAAACAAAGCTAAAAGAAAATAAAAATTGTTCATATAGAAACGTTAGAAACGTTATACCATAACATAACACCATTACACAAGCAATCATTTAGTGGTTAAACTTCATTGATCGCTTGGTTGTTCAAGTTTAGCTTATGCAACTGGACATACCATGCCAAGGGTCAACACCATTTTCATGGCTCAATATGCTAAAAATCTATCTATCTATCTATCTATCTATCTATCTATCTATCTATCTATCTATCTATATCTATATATATATATATATATATAGGCATTTTGGTAACAGGGCATTCCGGTACTCTTAATAGAAGGTCACTAATTTAGGCCCTAGGATCATATTTTGGATGGTGGATATTGCGTGAAATGAAATGTGTACTTGGATGAAGCCCCATATACATATATATACACACAAGTTACAAATACATATGTTACCTTTGCATGGCAAATCTTGGTTATGGCCTCTACATGGAGGTTTTGTAGCTCTTCAAGAGTAGTTATATCCAGACCTGCAACATCTTCACCCTGAAATGAAGGTGGATGTCATATAATTCTCCAATATGCGCCATTAGACGAGTACCAAACAATAATACCATGAAGATGATCTATGATGACCATCACATGCCACACGCCTACCACATACCATGACTCATTATACTACCAATAATTCTTACAATGTTTCATACATTTAAACAAGCGAACAATTAATATAGTTCAACAAAGTGAAACAAAATCACATTGATTCAAATCACCTAAATCTGATAAAAGTAAGTACTCAAAAGTATGAGTGAATTGCATCATTTCTACAAATAATCGCAAGTACTATGCTATAATTTTCCTAAATGATTACCCTGGGAAGGATGTACCTTTAATTTTGAAACTAAACTTTCCAGTTCCTTGCATCTTCTCCTCTCTTTATCACAGCATGCTTCTAATTCTTCAAATGTTCTTTCCCCATTCATGTGTTCACAAATTTCATCCACGTTAGATCTTTTCTTTGAGTACCCATTAGATGAAGATCCATTTCCGACCCTTTCAAATGAGTTTTCCTCAGAATAAGTAGCAGACTTTCTCAATTTGGCAACTAGGACCCACATATTCGCAAGCTCATTCTCAAGCTCTTCCTCGTGTTGCTTTGTTTCATCAAGCCTTTTTCGAAGCTCACCTTCCTTTTCATCTCTTTCAGACAATGCAGAAACCAAAGAAGCTTCTCTTTGGTACATCGCGTTAAGTTCTTGCCCCAACTCCTCGACTAGTACACCATCCTCTGATTTTCTTGAACGTGCATCAGGCCGAGCACCAATGCTTCCATTTCGCTTCATGTCAAATGAATTTGACCTTTGAGCACAATTAAGTTTTGAATATGCATCTTTTGGATCTGTGAGTTCAGCAGACAGCTTGGCGTTTTGGTATGAAAGTTTCGTTACTTCTTCAGCCAGGTTTCGGAGCTCAATGGCCGCAGCGGCAGCTAGCTCTTTAGCATATGAACCTTCTTCAGCAAGTTTTTGGCTCTGAATTATGAGCCCGTCCTTTTCTTCAGTTATTTTAACCTGCTCTTGTTTCAATGCCTCGATCTGAGCAGCCTACGACAAGAACAATGCAATTTAAACTACCTTTAAACGATGAAACATGCAGCGAAATAAAATTCCACAAACAGAATTCCATTTTGACTTTTGAAAGGCAATTCTTCAAATCCTAAATCTAGAAACAAACACGAGTTCATCTAATTTCAGTCTTTAAAACATTTGCAGTTTCCAATCCTATAATGAAGCACATCAATCTTCAAAATTTTTGGATTTCGCGAATTGACTCTTAAAATTCGAGAAATGACTCATTCTGTGGAGGGAAGTGAAAATTAAGAAAAATAACCTGGTCAAGAAGCTGAGAATTGATTAAAGCATCACTGTTAGACTCTTCTTCCCGAGAAAATACCCTATTCAAGCTCATAACACTCGTTGGCGTATTTTCATCAATGCAAGTTTCCAGAGACTCTCCAGAACAGGTCTTAGGCGTGGTAACATTCTTGTCAACATCCTGTTGTGGACACCTCAAGCTTTTATCTGATAAAGAATCAAGTTGTCGCCTTAGTAGAAGAATGGTTTCTTGCATCTCCGCATTCTCTGAAACCTTATACCAGCAGCATTTTTGTCAGAAAACAATTTAAATTTTGGAATAAATAAAAATAAAAAGCACAGTAGAAAAGTTTCCTACCTTAATCTGTAGCTGCTCCTGAAGTATCCTGTTGTCTGCTGCTTTAATCTTGACAGCTCATGATTCAATGTGGAGCAAGTTAGAACATTTGTTTCTAATTAATATCAAATTATCATCCATGTAACTAGCCAAGGACATTTGAACTTTCAACATACCTCAAGTTCAAACGTTTTCTCATTCAGTTGTGTAGCAAGCTTGGACAGAGCCTACATCAGGACATATATAAATTATTTACTGTATTATTCATGAATAAGACGAAAAAGACAGAAAAATACATGATTAATTTTACTGAGTAAAATTTCGATTACTTAAAGTTAAGCCTCCACACACATCCACAAAAACTTTTTTTAATTTAATGTTTTGGTGGCTAGAATCAAGGATGGAAGAAGAAATTTCTTCAAGGAGAACATGTTCAAAATACAAAACAAATAAAAACTTCTCAACCAAATTTTTGTACTCAACAAAGCCAGACAACTACTAAAAAAATATTAGAAATATTTGCACCAAATACAATTTCAGAGAAATGAAAAGAGGAAGAAATAAATTTCCATTTGATTTTCCTTCAAAGGATTCCTAGATTTCAGAAGAGATTCTAAATATTTAAAAACAGTTCCCTTAAGTCCTTTTTTTGGGTAAATAGTTCCGTTAAATTCCGTTGAGCATAAACTTTTAATTATCTGTACACAAATATCATGTCCGCATTTCTGTCAGCAAAATGCTACTTTTCACACTCAATCTGACCTATTGCTTGAAAAAAAATAAAAAACCATGTGCCAAGGGCAGATTTTTTCCCTTCTGCGCTATAACAAATTTCAAATAGATTACATTTCTAACTCTAAGCGGATGGCGCCCTTACCACTGGGCTAACCACACTACCTCCAAGGGCCGCGTTTCCACTACTAGTGTTTATTTGTTGGTCAGAGTGTGTGAGCTGCTGAACACCCATTACAGTGCCTGTTATTTGTTCTACTAGAGGAGGCCCACTAATGGGATCACTTTCAGTCCTTTCAATTATTGTTTAGAAAGTATTTGTATAATTACCTGAGACATTTCACCGCTATTTGAAGGACACGGAGTCATCTCTATTGATCCGATCATACGTTGCTCCAGTATACGTATTTGAAGCTTCTTCTCTCTAATTTCATTCTTCAACCTTTGCACTTGTTCCTATATAAATTAACATGACTATCATTACAAGTGCATTACCGTATATTGATCAAGTATACGCCATGCCTAAGAAAAAGAATAAAGCGTTTACATTTTAAGAGTGTTAGCACTTTTAAAAGACAGCTAACCTGAAGTTGTGAGTCTTGAGGATTGCTAGCAACTAGTTCTGACAGTCTTTTCAGTGAACTAGAAGATAGTGCCACCTCACCAGCCAGCATTTTCACTTGTTCACGGAGAAGATCCATTTGATCATTAATTGTTGTCCCTGTCTGCAAAAACCCACTCAGCATATTATAACTCGAGGCAATGCAGAAGAACCAATTACTTTGAGAAGAAATAAAATTAATTTTAGAACTTAAAATTTCTTCTATTTTTGTTTTCATTTTTTTTTTGGATATGTACCTGCTGAATTAAAGACGAAAAGAAAATAAAATTAGTTTGCTCACCGGAGGTAGATGCCGACCTCCAGCAGTTGCACTGAACAGGTCACCTGCTTGGGTTCTTGCTGGAAGAGAATCAATAGCTGAAGGATCGTCCCGCATTCTACTAATTGATTTTCTTCGTCCATCCCTCATATCGCTGAAAGTGACTCTATTTTGGGACGATTTTGAAGAGGATGAAGGAGAGCCACTAGCAGAGCTCTCACCGTCAGTACTTGGGGATGACCCAACCAGATTATCAGGCTTCTGCACAGGAAAAACGTTAAATTTAAACTTTGTGGGCCAAGTTAGATTTAGTATCAAGAAATCAACACCTACTAAATTAATCAATGGATAGATTTAATCCATCATGAAGGGCAAAACAAAGAACAATACTAGTGCATCTCAATAAGAACGATCCTAGGAATTGTTTACAAACTTAAAACTCCAGAGTTATACAAATACCTAGTGTGGCATGCTAAGTATAAGTCATCAGTTACTTTAGAAACCCAACTGTTCAAGGGTGGGGCCAATAGCGCATATCATACTATAAAATCTACATTCTGTCTAAGGAATTGGCCAGTCCATTTCCTTTAGGAATTTTATGAAAATTCACATATCTCATACACCAATTATGGGGATTACCAGATAGTTATGCATGTAGCCAAACACTTTATTATCATTCCCACAAACACTTTATTATCATTCCCACAGAAGGAAATATGAGAGTTACTAAAAATACTTACTTTTAGTTTAAACCAACCCAGCATTCCCCGCTTTCTGTTCCTTTTGTAATCTTTAACCAGCTCATCAAGGTCATTGACCTCACTCTTTCCGTATGCACATATTTCCGAATCCATGCTTCCAGCATCATCATCAATCATCAGTTCACGTTTTCTGTCTGGCAAGTAAGCTAGCTGCGTAAAACAATGGTCATATATTATATATTACTGCCAATTTCGTACTTAAGTCATAATCACAATGAAATTATAAATCTATGCATTGACCATCATGAAATTACTCATTAATAAAAGACACATTAGGTACCTCATCTTCACCGAAAGAATGTCTACGTCTGTGGCCAAGCTTTCCAGGAACATTAGATGGCAATGTGTTTTTTGTGGAGACTAGGATTAGTTTAGTCAATCTCTGAATCCTTCCCATTAAAGCTGCTTTGGCTTGTTCCTCCTCTTCCAATCTTGACTGCAGTTTGACCTGCCCAGCTTCCAACTTTGACACAACAGAAGAAACCAATTAGGAAGAAAGATAACTATAGGGGGCAATTAATAAATTTAAAAGAAAAAAAATCAAATCCAGCAAAAGTTAAAGGAGTTGGCATTACATCCACTTTAAATCAAATTCAAATCTTTACTCAATTCTGCAAGTAGCATAAAATGATTGACGGGGAGACAAAGATTTGGTCACCAGTATGAGTGAAATAAACCTACTTCGTGCAAATTCAAATTGTATACTTAGGCAATGTCTATTTGCAAGTATTAGTGGGAGAACTAAACTATAAAGTCCTTTAACCAAATTTATACCCGGACTTCTATATCTAGGACAACATAGTACCCAATAACAATAATGGGTACTATCTAATTCCCATTAGCCCCAAGTATCATATAATCCTTTACTAATTAACCTTCAGATTAGAAATTTGAGAACAACCATATCCCCATTTTACCAATGAGTATAGATAAGAATAAAATTAATAGTCAACAAGAAAGCTGGTCTCTTTTACTAACAGCACAATACCTGAAGCTTTAAGTTGACCAGATCTTCTTGGTTAGGTGCCACCGCATATGGGTTCTCCATCATGCCACGCTTTAATTGCTGAAGCTCTAGTTTTAAAGTGGAAATTTCCTTCTGATACTTTTTAATAAGTGACTTCTCATCCAAGATCTGAAAGCTCAAAAAAAAAAATTAAAAATAAATAAATAAATAAGAAAAGAAAAGAAAAAGAAAAATATTAGAAGTTTAAAAACGGAAAAATGATTGAAAGACTTTTGGTAGCACTTCACATGTATTATTCCTATCTCACCTTATTTTGGGACGCTTTGATTTCCACATGCTTACTACGATGCGCAAACTTTAATGTATTGTGTGTTTCTTCAGTATTGCTCGAGGCAGGAGTCACAGTGCAAATAAGCTGCAGACAAACATGTTAAAAGTACAGTACGAGTAAAATAATTACGAATGATTTCTTGCCAATAATACACGAATTCATAGATAGAAATTTTAATTGCCAAGTCAGTTACTTACGGAAACTCGTCCATGGCCACTAAGAGAAGATTGCAGCAAACGTGTGAGTTTTGAGTCTCGATATGGAATATGAGTAGCCTTCTCATCAGTTAGTTTGGATATAACCTAGGGTAAGATACAGGTCACAGATTCAAGAAGTGTTAGGTGAAAGATTATAGGGAGTCACTAACAAAAAAATATCATGGCCTAATAGGCGCCTCAAAAATGAATATTACATCACCTATAAACCTAGTATATTACAGGACAATATGCAACATACAAGGAATTATTGAAAATGTGACTCAAAACTTAAAATATAGATTATTAACCTGGAAAAGCATCAGAAAAAATCTTGTGAGAAAAGAATTTTATTGTCAAAAAATAAAAAATAAATAAAAAAAAGGAAGAAGAAGAAGAAGCAAATTACATCTTTGTGTTATGATATGAAAATATATTATTCAGAAAACTGAATAGATGTAATAGAGAAGCGAAAAAATGACAAATATCATACAGTGCCAAGAGTAAGTAAGCTTTTATTTATGTATGACCCTTCTTTTCTCCTCAGTCCAGTCGTCTCTGTTTTGGAACTTTCAGAGCCTGCCAAGTCAATCAAATGCTACAAAGGGAAAATTAGGATAAATAATACAGAATGGCAATGCCAAATTGAAGATAAAGTGGTTAAAAGGAAGACAAACGTTTAAAATGTCAAAATTATGTAAATTATTGTAAACAAAATAAACGAAAAAAGATGGCAAGATTTACCAGCTGTGACAGGGTGACTTCCTCCCCTTGATCCTCCCCACAAGGACTGCTTTCAATAGTCTGCGAGAGAAACAGGTCCAATCCCAAGTCAAATAGATTTTTGGTTTCCTTTGATATCTACCATTATAAACTGAATCCCCACTACCGAAACACTTTTTACCCAATCAATCAATATTCAAATATTTGGAAATTTAAAGCTTCTTTAATAGTTGATACAGCATATAGATTATACTACAAACTAAAGCAAAAGTCAGTATCAAGACGACCAACGAAAATCTTAAACTGTAGTACATGGAATGTGAAAAGCATTACCAAGGTAAATATAGTGTGGCTCCGGCTGCTAAGTAAATTGAAGTTATTAGAACCAACATGCCTATGCGCTGCAGCCATGTCAGACTGATTTGTTAAAAACAGTAGGAGACAATATCCAGTGAAAGTGCGAAGTTATGAAATGCATGTGAAATATGGGCAACTTGTTTTATTCTTAGAGGAATAAGATAAATGATTTTATGAAAAAACACTAAGGTAAAGTATGTCACCTTCCCCAGAAGCTATCAGTGAAAGAGCATGGGCAGGGGATAGAACTACTTCCTCTTTGATGCCCTCGACATAAGTTCCCTGCCAAGTTACAGACTATATATTACATGCATACAAATTAGATATATATTTAAGCATTTGGACACTTTTATTTACTTTGTCCTTAGGATCTTAACAAAGTTTGTCTAAATTTCCAGCCCGTTTTTAATTATGAACATTATCCTAAAAAGCACCTTAGGGGTCGCCTAGTTGCCAAAAAAGAAAAACCTCAACTAGGGTAGGTATGTGAAAAATTGTTTCTGCGGAATTATGCTTTTGTTTTGATTTCTTCATAAAACAAGTCGTTTCAATCTTAGCACCATATCAACTAAGGGTGTTTTTTTTTTAAATTTAAAAAAAAATCATATCTTTTAAATGCTGAGAACGGTTTCAGTACTCATGACGCTAAAAAAAATCAAAATCAAGACAAGAACCTGAGCATCCTCTCGTATTCTTAGATTCTGCCCCGTTGGATCAAGCAAGTCATTGACTACCTGGAAAATAATAAGAGTGAATAAAATATGAGCTTGACGATAAAGCATAATGAACAATTTATTCACGTTCAGATTTTCGAGAGGAAGGAACAGCTTTACATTTTGTTCAAATGAAGAAGCTAACACAACAAGAGCCAACAAATGCAAAGCCTATATAGCTAAAAATGATCTCCTCTATTCCAGCTTTCAACTACTTGAAAAATGAATAACAAGTAGAAGATTTATACAAAACTATTGCAAAAGAAAATTATATAACAGAATTTATAATTAACCACTTTAACAAGGATTCATATCAAACACAATCGACTCACTGTAGAAGCATTATGTGCTTCATAGTATTCCCTCCATCTCAAAATAAAAGCCTATTTTGACTTTTTTGGTCAAAATTAGAATCTTTGAAAGTAAAAATTAAGCATATATAGATTTTTTCAGTTAAAAAAATTGGAGTTTGTAGTAAATTGTGTGTAGTTTCCAATGCTTGTATTCACTCCATCTATAGTTTTGAAAAAATAATATAAAAAAAATTTAAAAGTCAATTTGACTACAATCATTCAAAGTGAGCAGTTAGTTTGAGACGGAGGAAGTATTTGATTAGACAAACCTCAAGTATATGAATAAAATCAGAACAATACTCAATATTCCCTCTGTTTCAAAATATAATAGCATTATTGGCTTTAAAAAATTGACTTTTAAAAGTCAAAATTACAAGAATCTGTTTGGTTATAGTTAATTGTCAAAATCTCGAACTATTTGAAAACCACTAGTAGTTGCAAAAAACAATCTTTTCAGAACTCAAAAAGATTCATGTTAATTGGAATTTGAAAACGTTCAAAAGCAAAATTCAAAAGTCAATAATGCTCTTAAATTTGGAACAAAGGTAGTACATTATAGATGAGCATTGAGCAACCATCAGCGATGCTGTAACTTTAACAAATTAATGAAACAAACATGTTTATAACTCTGTAATTTACATAATATTTTCTGCCATAAATGTAGGAGCTACAAAGTAGCTCCTTCTGTAGAAATTTTATCCTCTATTTCCATTCTCACCATAAATATCCAGGCATTCTAATAATTTTCTTATAGTGAAAGTTTGTGTTGCACAATTACACAAGACTATTCAAAAATATATAGAAATTTGATTAGCTTGTTTAATGTAAAATGATCAGATGAAACTGACCTCATTGTATATTTCCAGATACGAAACACGAAGAAGAAATTCCCGCCCTGGTGTCTGAAATAAAACATTGGGCAGCAAAACAAAAAATTAGAATTATACTTTTCTTTTCAATTTATTTCTAATTTTCCTTCTTCATCATTACTTTCTTCTTCTTCTTATTGATCACTCACAACATTTTCTGCATGATTTAGTACTTCATCAGCTGAATATTTTTTGTTTTTTGATAAGTAATAAAGGTTATATTAATGAGTCACCAAAGAGAGTGACACTCATGTATACAGAGTGTAAACACAACTGTAAGGATACAAAAGTCCTTATGCAAAGCCCACTGTAAAAGCTATACAAAAACTAAGAAACTTCATACACATTCAAGCTATACAAAAACTAAGAAACTTCATACACATTCAGATACGACTACCACGAGAAGAGTCTTCCAGATGAATACCTCTTCATCTGTTTCAAATTCATTTATTTGATCTTTTTCATAAGATGATAATAGTTCTTCATATACCACCATTCCAAAATTAGAGATGGTTATTCCTTTTCAGTATGTTCCAAAATTAGAGATAAGTTTCTATTTTAGTACCATAAAGCACCATGATATTCCTAATTTATCATTACATTATAAAAGTAGATGAAATTTTACACCATCTCCAAAAACAAATTAATAAATATTTTCCATTTATGTAAAAATTATAATCAAACACCTATTTTTAAAAACCATCATTGTTGTAAGATTTCTCTAATCTTGGACAGAGGGAGTATCGTTAGTTGAAGGATAAAAAATTCTTTTCACCACGGATTCATCTGCCAAAACCCCAGCGGCCCAAGCAGGACAGCCACATAAAAGAACCAAAACAGAAAACCAAAAAATATACTGCTTTTTTTTTCCAGTAGAAAAAAATATATACTGGTTTTTGCAAATGTGTGCAAATAAAGCGAGAGACATTGCCTCTTGTATTATGCCAAACACATCCTTCACTGCCAATGGAATGATGCCAGGTGATTTTTGTTCCCCCTACAAAAACAAAGAATCTTATATTATTATTGCAGAATTTATTGTAAGTCAAACAAGAAAAGCTTCAGAAGAAGAGGCATCCAGCCCTTGAGCATTAAAGACCACTATAACTTAATTTACTGACAACAAAAAGTATAAGCTCTGCCAACCAAGTCACTTCAAGATGGTAATTTGACATTACATACCATATATGGATTTTAAGCTATCAGTTTCTTTTAGTTTTCCTTCTTGACTAAAAGAAAGGGTATACCAAAAAAGCATGGGCGTACACAGGTACAAGACATATACAATTAAAGGCTTAAGAATATTGAAAAATTAGATTTTTATATTTAAGGTTTTGATAGAGTATTGTTAGACGTTAACCTTTCATATTTTATGCTGGTTCTAATGAGGTCTCGATGGATTATTGTTAGTATACGTTAAAGATTCCTAGTCTATACTTGCCCAATCAAATAAAGATGCTACTACTTTAAAGGGAAAGGATATTAAAGCCAAAAAAAAAAAATTGTTTTGAATTTGAATTGATTCAGTTTTCCGAACTATATAGACTTACTGATGGTATAGTTTGAGTTATTATAAGAAAAGAAGAAGAGAATATTATTTGTCATATTTATTGTTTAGTGAATTTGGATTCCTAGATTGTACTTTATTGTTGTTTTATTTTTGTTATTTAGTTTTAGTAATTCAATTCTTAAAGTTTTATTTCTAATTTGCCTAAATATAATTCTAAGGACTTTAAAAGTAATCTACTCTCTATGGGATCGACTTGTACTTGCCGGAGTCCTTCAATTGACACTGTGCAATCACAATATTGAAAAATTTAGCACATCATATCTGACTCACTATCAATAACGATGACTCAACCAAATCAAATATGGTCATACTATGAATTTTACTACTTTCCCAATATTTTGCAACAGGAAAATCATATCTTTAAAAGCCAGGATAAATTTTGATCTGCTTATGTTCATGTCAAAACTTTCGCAGGACTCGTCAATTATGAGAATTCTTTTCGACTAGTTAAGTGCACTACCATATCTTTTTTTACAGTAGTATATTAACAATGTTTGAAAGAGAACAATTCATAAGAAGCTTACATGCATTGTATGAGTCTTCCCACTGCTAGTTACACCATATGCAAATACTGTGCCTGCATAAAGCAATACCAAAGAAAAGAATTTTAATTATTTTAAATAAAATTAAAAAAAAAAAAACCTATAAGAATCCTACAAGACATACAATAGAGTAGACTAATGCTGCCTAGTTTACAGGTTCAGATTGTTTACAGGTTCAGATTTTTTCCATTATTGACTAAATGTTATAGAACTACAATATAGGCTACTGGTTGCAAGTGGTACACATCATAAACAACAACAAAGGCATGATGCTAGATTACTTCAGCTAGTGAAAAGAGTGAACACGTATGAAGCATGCTTTCCATAAAAGGACATACTTAAAATAAATATCATATCTATAGTGACAAACTTAGCATCAGAGTCTCGAAGAGGAACATTATATTATGTTCCATCAACCTTCCCCATTTCTATGTCCATCGCGCGTGCGTACACACAACCACACACCAAAAAATAAAAAGAGAATAACCAAAAGAGGTAAGCTATTAAGCATTTAAGCTAATAAGGAGAGAGGATGCTAGGTACCACAAAATGAGTATCCTTCAAAATTAAAAGCCACTTACGGCTTTAGTTATCTACAGTATTAGCTTACAGTTAAAATGACTCCGAAAACCTATGTAACTGCTATCTTCAGTAAGGGAAAGTGATTACCATTAATTCCTTCCATAGATCCACTTACAACATGCTGAGCTGCAACATCATAAACATTGCGAGTTGTCGTTGCTGGACCGAACACTCTGTCTGCAAAATAGAATATGTTCACTGCATGATAAATCAATGAACTGGGTACAGTGCAAAGAACATGGCATCAGGATATCCTAAAACCTAAAGAAAAGGATCAACTTAAAACCCAAAATAATGTTCTCATTAAACAGAAGTGAGAAGGAAAGAGAAGAGGATAGTACTTTAGGCTCTTACATAAATCATATAAGCTCAACCAACTTGTATAATTCAAAGTGATATATATTTGATGTAGATATTATTTTATACTTATTACTACCTCCATCTGACTTTAGGTTACCAAAGTTCTTGGTGTATTTCGTCACAGATCTTAGGACATGGCGAAAATATATTTACACATTATATTTGCAATACTTTTTTGATTTTTATATAAATGAATTTCGAATTTTTATATAACTAAATACAGTACACGATAGGCAAATGTACCAAAAGCATAAATATGCATATATGTACTTTAGGTATGGCCTAAACTATGTGTCAAAATTGCAAAAACAAAAAAAAAGAAAAAAGAAATAGAATTGGATAAAAGAAGAATTTTATTAGAAGAAGAGATCATACAAGCATAGGGGACTAGGAAAAGAAACAATTTGGGACTAAGAAACAGACAAAATAGGGTGAGTCACACCATAGGTGTTGCTCATAATTTGAATTGATAAGCTGATACTTTTTACAGTAATAGTTGGTCCTTTATACAGTACTATTTAGGACACACCATAAGGAAAATACAGGTAAAACAGCATAGCAATTCTCCCTAAAAGACAGATAAACTACAGCTGGCATAATGCACACTGGCAAATAACAAATGACAGGAAATAACAAAAATAACTAACTACTGTAGCAATGTCTCACAAAGTACTATGGTAATATGGCGAGGTTTTTACTTACTGACGAATATATATGTATGAGCATTTAACTTAGTTGTGAGCACATCATGTAATATGACTTCTAGTTACTTGATTGTATTATTTCATTCTGAGTTTGAATACCCTCTTACATCTACAAAAATATCGGTCAACAAGTCAAAAAAGGAATTCAACAAGTACTTCATTAAATAATGAACAAATAAAAAATAAAGAGAGGCGGAAAAGACGAAGAAATCAATCAGCAATCTCGAGGATCATTGCTATAATATATTGAGCCTAAGTGCCTAACAACATATATCATGCTTAACACTGTTAAAATACTTTTGAACTAGGATATCAAAATTCAAAAATAAGGAATATAGTTTGAAAGGTTGCTATGATTTATTTTTCTTATTTTCTGTACGTTTGTTAACAAAGCGATAATATTTCTATATCTAATATTGATTATGCCACTTGGCACTTGGAAGCTTGTAAGTATGGTGTGTATAGCCATGGTTGTCAAACTTTTCCAAGTCGAGTGAGTTGACTACGAGTTGACTCTTATTGGTGACTTACAAGGGTCAAGGGACTAAAACTCTTATGAGTTATAACAAGACTCATTCAAGTCAACCCAGCTTACCAGTTGTATTAGTCTACTTTATTACATAGTAGTACTAGTAGACTACATCAAGAAGAGTGATAATTCATAATTCTTGGCGAAATTTATATTTTGCTCTTCGTGTTATTTCTCTGTGTAGGCTATTAAGCCTATAACATGTTTCGTGTTTTAATATATAACTATACTTTTTTTAGTAATTTTCTCTGTTTAAAGCTCTTATGAGTTACGACTCAAGTCAAATCGAGTTATGAGTTGATTCACATGTTCACAACTATGATTCACGTGGCACCCCCTTAGTGCCTTTTCTAAATTTAGCTAAAATAACTTTACAAACAATATTAAATCCTTCAAAATTTTGAGCTTTTATACAAGGATTGTTGATTTTAAAGAAGAGGTATTGACAAAATAATATCTTAAAAACTATATGCAATGCAACTAGTGTTCTTTCTACTATAGTCACAATATTTATGAGCATTTGAAAGCAACTCCTTTTGGAACATTTAAAGTACTCTCTCCATTCTAAAATCAAAAATAGTTATTCCTTTTTAGTCAATTTTGAAATTACCAATGCATTTTCAATTTTACACGTGACATGAAATTCACAATAAAACCTTACTATATATTTTAAGTAGATCCAATCTTTTCACATTTCTAGCTAATTTCAGTCACATATTTGTAAAACAAAATTTTCTTTAAAAATCTGCCATTTTAAAATGTATCATTAATTTTGGAAAGGAGAGACTAACAAATTTACTTACAAACAGCTGATAAAAATAAGAACAACTAACCAAATCCATAAGCAATGGACGAATTGTACTCATTACGAACTGTAAAGTCTCCATCAGCAAACCACGCAAGCTCATCCCCTTTCCCAATTTCTCTAGCACTGCAGTAATAACCTCACTCGCTGTCATCAACAGCTAGAAAACAAACCAATTGACAGAAATGCAAAAACTCACAGTACCTGAGAGGTCGAAACCTGACCGTGACGGTCACATTTTCTTTAGCTCTGCTCGAATCAGGCCGGTCAAACACCGGCGTTGAAGAACTCGCTGACGTCAGCGGAGAAACCGGTGGTTTCGAGGAAGATTTAGACGAAGCTGATGAAGGAGTTGAAGGCCGAGGTCCGGTGGATTTGGGAGGTGGGGCCGGCGACTTTCTTGACCGGAAGGGGGATATGGAAGATCTTAGCCTGGAAGTGGAAGACATTTGGAGGGAGATTTTTTGGAGTGGAGAACTTAGAGAGAGAGAGAGAGAGTAAAGTGAGCTTCACATGCCGGCTACAGTTTTGCCGCCTTTGGTTCCTCCAAAATGAGCTTTGGCTTTGAATTTGTGTCCGTCTGTAATTCCGTACTTTGGTCTTTTTACAACCAAAAGTCTCAAACTTATCCTCCCGTTTGGCAACTCTTAACAGCGTTTTTTTAACTTTACTAGAAAAATAAATTTACCAGAAAAATGCAATGCGCTGTCGCGCTGAATATTTATCATAATTTTATTTTTTTTAATCTTAATTAAATATGACAATATTTATCTGAAACAGTTTATTTTAGAATTGATTAAAATAATAAAAGAAATTGAACTAAAGAAAAATATTTATTGAATAACTTTTTAAAGTAAGTTGATAATATTGTTATACTTAACCTATAAAAAAATTTAATTTTAAAGTAATTAAATTTTCAAAATAAGATATAATCAGTTTCAATAATTGGCACCAAATAACCCCTATATAAATAGATAATTAATAACTGATAGCTCAAATTTTAAGTAATATTTAAATTACTTTTTTTATTAGTGAAAGCTTATTTTTGTACTTTAATCCACTTTTAAATTTGTAAATTCAATTTGTGAAATTTAAAAAACTAAAGTAATATCAATCATTCGAATTGGTTCATATATTCATGAAAATTAGAAAGTATATCTAAAAAAAATACCACAAGCTATAATGTTTTCTTCTTTTAAACATAGGATAACAACTTCAACTTGTAAATTAACTTGTCGATAGATTTATTTTATTTTAATTGATGTCTTAATGAATGTTATAAGCCACATATAAAATAAGTATTTTAAAAATTTAAAATTTTAACAAATTTATATTATAATTTGAATTTTAACATCATAAAAACTTAATTTAATAGAGTTCAAACGTATCTATAATTTTGGGACATATAAAATAATAGATAGTATGATAACAAGAATAATTAGCATAGGAAAAAAAATCACAAAAGACAAAAATGGACACATCTCTGAATTTATTTTATTTTGAGTGATATCAAAATTAATGTTGTAAACTCCACATAAAATTAATGTCAAATAATATTGTAAATGACATATAAAATACTAATTTAGTAAAAGTCCAAAATATTTATAATTTTGGGACAGAGAAAATAATAAATAGTTGATAATAACAATAATTGTTAAGAAAAAAAAACCAAAAAATGAAGGGGGAAAAAATACTCAAGCTGACAAAAATGAGGACACAAACTGACAAGAACATGGACGCGTCCAACTCCCATTATTCGCTTTTATGGAGTATAATAGATTTGTTTATTATTCAAGAAAAATCCAAAAAAAAAATTGAAAACAAATTGTTTAACATTTAAACCTTTTAGTTTTAACTAATCGATTTTTAGAAAAAAAAAAATATTCAGGACAACATGTTTAATATATCATCATGCTGACATAATATCACCCAATTCAAATTAGTTTAGATCGAGAATGTGTGTGGAATCTTACTTGTCGAATGAAAAGAGAAGAAAGAATGAAATAGTTATAATTATTTTCAAATTAATGCGAGTAGAATAACACTACTTCAGTTTCATGCGATGATATACTCATTTTACTGAACATTTACTCGAGTTTTAGCGAATGAACCTTGAAAGAAAAAAATTGACAATATGAACCCAAAAGTTTTATTATTTTTAGAATTCAAGCCTTTTGGTGACATAAATGAGTATTTTTTGCCAAAATATTACACATCTTACTCATTGCTCAAGTTAGATGGACCAAAAAAAATATTTTTACAAAACTCTCTCTTTAAGAGCAACGCTCTCATCCTTTCTAAAATATCACCTAGTATTTTCATTAATTTACAAAAACCTCTTTTTGTAATCAATTCAAATCTCCAATTTTGCTTTAAAACAACTAGTTTTGAGACCGGTCTTGAATCCACATTTATTGTAATGGGAGTAACAGAGATGGCTGCTACAAAAAAAAGAAGTTTTGGGTAACCAAAACAAATTATTTCTGCAGTCGGATGTAAAACCAGCCGCCCACCGTCTTCAGTGACCTATGAAAATCCAATAATATTTTATCTAATAAGGATAGTGGAAAAAGAAAAGAAAATATCACTTAGCATGCATAGTAGCAACCTTTAGTATTCTTTAACTTACACGAGAATAGTATCTGAAACACATTTACCCTCAAAGATCTCAGTGAGAAGATAGAAACAGATTACGATTCATGGCAAACCAAACCGAGTGAACAAAGGATACCAAGTTTCACAGTAATGTCTAGAAACATGACGACAATAACATCGCCATTAGCAAAGGTACTTATGAAGAGAACAAGGTGGCAAAGTTGTCTAGTTGGTAAAGCCATAAATTATCTAGTCTTTAGACTTGATGCTCTACAAAACACCCTAGACAACAACTGACTGCTTAAGCATAAGGTGGTGGTGAAGGCAAAAGTAAGGGTTCTTTACCTCTTTGAAGTCCCAGGTGAAGAAGATTGGATTGATCTAATCGAAGGGGGACCATGGAATTTACTGGGATCGCTTATGGTCTTGAGACAGTGAAGACCAAATCAACCGATACACACACTACGGTTTAATAGAATTGCGTTGTGGATCTAAATTTATAGGTGCCTATGGGAATAGATGGGGTGAAACTAGCAATACTATATGGATCTATGATCGGACAGCTAAAAGAGGTGGATGAAAAGACGATAAATGAAACCAATCAATGTTTCATATGAGTAAAGATCACAGTAGATGTGAAGAGCCAATGCTACTAGAAACTTATCATAGATTCGATAATGGTGAGTTGATATGGGTGTATTTCAAATGTGAAAGAGTTTTTAACATATGTTATAAATGTGGAAGAATATAGCACCCAATGGAAGTGTGTAATTGGCCTAATGAATATGTTGGAATGACAATTAAAGCAAGGGTAAGTAGAGCCAGAGAATATCTAGCTGATATAGGAGGACATGAAAACATGGTTGTTATGGTGGATGACATAGCTATGTATACGCGAGACATAAGGGGATGCAAAATTATTACTGCTAATCGGATGACAAGATTGTTGGTACTTCCAGCAAACATAGTTCGACCATGAATAGAAGAAATAGTTAAAGACTATAGAGGAATAAGGTACACTCTATAGAGGTTCACAGAAATCCCCTTTGATGACATCCCAATACTAGAATTTCCACCATATATGGAAGTGGATTTTTTGGGTCTCCCAATACTAGAAGTGGCACCAGAACCAGAAGAAACGCAACAAGCTCAATTCCCAAAAAAATGGTGGTAAATGGTCCAATGAAAATGGACATTTGAAAAATGAAGACTACAAAATCAGATCACCATCATTATGGAAGAAGAGGAAAGGAGAAAATTAGAAAATGAAGAATCAATAAAAAAGGAACATTAAGACATAAGTGAAATTGTTAAGGAGGGGAGACAGAGTGCAACTTATGACATCCCGATTCCATACAATCTGAGAATTGGTCGTTAAAAATACATCCATTAATTTCCATACTCGATAATCCAAATAAATAACTATGCTTTGTTGCGATGCATCGAAAATCAATAATAATACAACCAATATTTATTATAATATTTAAAAAATAATCACAACTCATTTTCTTCAGTTTACCTCGAGCTAAACAAATCTCCAGCTCTTTCTCTTGTTCATCGTCCAAAATCCTTTGACTAATCCTCCCAATTCTAGCTAACTGCAAAAAAATTTAAACATAACAAGGATGAGCGATAATACTCAGCAAGTACAAGACTCTCAACACTAATAACATTAATTTAAAACATTTATGAAAATCTAAGATTTTTGAAATAAAACTCATTTTGAACTCATGGGTCAACAGTGAGTTCTTCAACGATGGCATGATCTACGAGCTACAAAGTAAATAATGTAGCAAAATAAAATATTCATGCAAGTATGCTTAAAATATTTAACTCTCTAGGTGCTCATTCGATCCAAACATAAAATCCAGACCAAATGAACTTAACTTATCTGGAAAATATGCACATCGCAAAGCAGGGATCTTTCTTGTGACACCCCCAAATCTGGGCATCCACACCCCAACTTGGGTTGCCAATTTATTATTAAATCCATGTCTTACAAATA
>JAUMHB010025541.1:0-12813 GCA_032359685.1 Pittosporum tobira
ATTTTTTTGTCCCAAAATGAATGATGTAGGCACATATATCAATAAAAGTTCGTGGTGTATGTTTAAAGAAGAAGAATTTTATGGGGAGACTCAAATTTTTTGTGGCTCAAAATATTTCTCTCATCAAAAGTAGATTTTCTTAATTTGCGAACTTTAGGTATTTTACTCATTCCTTTTGGGACGGAGGGAGTATATTTTTTGTTTTTTTTTTTTTTTGGGGGGGGGGGTTGAAGTTGGTTCTGTCACCATCTGGTAGTATGTCAATATTTTTCTTCCAGTTCTTTTTTCCCCTTCCCTGCATTATTCTATAGTATAAAAACCATTACATTTAGAACGTGGTCTAATGAGGACTTATCTATTGCATTTAGGGGGTTTGCGAGCAATTTTAACAGATCAAAATAAGTTAGTTGTGGCCATCGGGGGTGTGACAGCTCTTGCAGCAGGTATCTACACAACAAGGTACTTAAATAGAGTGAATTAGCTTTCTATTCAGTCTTGGAAACTTCTGTGATCTTCTGTTTAGTTGTTTTAAAATAAATATGTTTACCAGATATTTATTTGATTTCAATGCTTATGGGAGTCTATTTTGCCAATTGCAGAGAAGGTGCAAAGGTGATTTGGAGTTATGTGGACAGGATTTTAGGACAGCCATCATTGGTTAGAGAGTCCACCATCGGGAAATACCCTTGGTCAGGCTTCCCATGTCGCATTATCTCCCCCTTTCGTGGTGCTGATAAAGGTGCTTCCTTAAAAACTGGAAATGGTTTTGGTGACGTCATTTTACATCCTTCTCTTCAGAAAAGAATTCAGCAATTGGCTAGTGCGACTGCCAATACAAAATCTCATCAGGCACCATACCGAAACATGCTCTTCTTCGGCCCTCCAGGAACAGGGAAAACAATGGCTGCAAGAGAGCTAGCTCGCAAATCGGTATGAAATCTTAGCTTTTTTATTGTTAATGTGTTTTCCCACTTTCCCTATCAGTAGTAACCTTTAAAATTTAAAACTCTTAAACTAAGCTCCAAGCACCTTTGGGATTTCATTATTTTGATAGGACATGCCATTTAAGATTGTTCTAGTTGTGCTTTGTGTTGATGATGAATTGATTGACTTGTTCTCAGGGGCTTGATTATGCATTGATGACTGGTGGTGATGTTGCTCCACTGGGCTCACAGGCTGTTACCAAGATACATCAGTTGTTTGATTGGGCTAAGAAGTCTAACAGAGGGTTGTTACTCTTCATTGACGAGGCAGATGCATTTTTGTGTGAGTAAGTGCTTCTCATGGTTTTATTGACCATTCTAGTCTGAAATATTATATTTTGTTGATCAAAATAAGAAATTTCATTAGATAGAAAAATAGGACAGAGAAAGAGGACAAGGGGTCAAATGCTATATTTAATCTTTCAACAAATTTCTCTTTTCTTTGGAGGAGGTCACCTTTACAAAAGTCCAGATTCTTAGTTTAAAACACAGTAATTCCTGCTTGGTAGTTTCACCTTGGAGGTTTCATACATGGAAATATATGATTATAGAAGCTTGTCCTACCAATACTAAATCGTAATTCGTGAAAGATGATGACGGACTACTTATAATGAAAGTAATGGAGAAATGAGGTTGACTTATGTTGAATGGGAGGCTTTCAGCCATATCTAATCTTCATAACCAAATATGTAATCCTTCAGTAAAGTGCGTACTTTCCATTTTATGGAACTATGATTAATTAAATGTCTCCATCTGCCAATTGATGTTTTAAAATTTGATTATGGATGGAATTTCAGGAGGAACAAAACCTATATGAGTGAAGCTCAGAGGAGTGCACTCAATGCCCTCCTTTTCCGCACAGGTGACCAGTCCAAAGACATAGTCCTTGCTCTGGCTACCAACCGTCCTGGTGATCTCGACTCTGCTGTGGCTGACCGTATTGACGAAGTTCTAGAATTTCCTCTGCCCGGAGAAGATGAACGCTTCAAGCTCCTCAAACTCTATTTGGACAAGTACATTGCACAAGCTGGGGAAAGAAAGCCAGGGCTGTTCTCGAATTTGTTCAGGAAAGAGCAGCAGAAAATAGAAATTAAGGGTTTGACTGATGATATTTTGAGGGAAGCTGCGGCGAAAACGGACGGGTTTTCGGGAAGAGAAATAGCGAAGCTGATGGCAGGTGTTCAGGCTGCCGTTTATGGAAGCGAGAACTGTGTTCTTGACCCTAACCTTTTCCGTGAAGTTATAGACTATAAAGTTGCGGAGCATCAACAGAGAAGGAACATGGCCGCTAGAAGTGCTAGTGCTTGATAGTTGGTTGTTACTTTATTTGCTTTAACAGTTTTTATTATTTTTTTGGCAAGTTACCAAAGAATGAGAGAAAGGTGCGCTCAAATTTTTTTTATCTTAGAAGAGTGACCGGCTTATTTATGCACAATCGTATTTTCATAATTTTTTTTCTGGATTTTGGTATGTTAAATTAGTTACTAATTATCAATAATGATTCTGAAGTTTTTGCATGAATGTGTCTTCTAAGCAATTGATTTTACGAGAATATGCGTTTCTTTCACTTTTGGTAAGTACTTTTTTTTGTAGTAGACGAGTGCTTTTCGCTTAAGCCCCGGTTTTGAGAAATTTGGTTTTGCTGTAACGAGGAAAATTTTCAACAGCATAAATTCTTTTAAATGACTTTACAAAATAAATTTCTATTTAAAATTTTACCTTTAAAATTAGAATAATTCCGTTGGTGTACTTAGTCTGCTTTGTGGATAAAATTTCAAATATCACGATAACTTACTGTTCTAAAAATAAAAAATAAATTATTTCTAATGCTATGATTTATTGTTCTAAATAAAAAAAAATTATTTTTTAATTTTAAAACCAAAAAGAAATAACAATACGGTTATGATCCTATCATTGTTGTACAAGAAAACCACTCACATCCAACAAGAAAGCTTAAATTTTCCTGAAAATATGAAGGCGGCCAAGGAAACTGTATCACTGCAGGAACACATTTATAGCAAACAAAAACGGATGCAAATATAAGTGAGTAAAATTGGTGCACTGACATCCTTATCCTTCAACACATTTTTCTTACAACGAAAAATAGATGGGTCCCACATTAAGTATGATCATCTAGGACCACCAACATGCTTTAGAATTTAAAATTCTTATTTTTTGCTGTAAAGACCACATTAAACTATCCCAAGCTGTTGGCAAATTACAGCTGCACAGATAATGGCAGGTGCCAAAGTGCCAAACCTTTAGTGATGATGGTCTTGAACATAGCGTAGACCACAATACTTGCAGATAGCTGGCTCATCCTTGTCAAGACATATGAATTCAATTGGATGCCCAAGTGCGGGATTGGTGTCTGCACCGTAATGAAAATACATTAATGATATAAAACTACTAGCCAAAAAAGAAAAAAAGAGATTAAAACTCCGCCGAGTATCTAATGGATTATGTCATGATTCTTTCTAATCGATGAACTCGGTGAATACTTGATGTATTTATTTGCTCCTACATAAGATTGGTTACAGAAGAAAGCTAAATCAGTATGAGAGACTAACCTCCTTCACAAGCAACAATCCTGCCATCAACCTTGATTGGTGGAACCTCATTGATCAACTCCATTGGTGATTTCTTGTCTGTAGCCTAGCAAGTACATAGCATAAAATGAATGCTCCAACAAACCTAAAGTTCTACTTGATGAAATTGACAGGCAGGATGAAAGAAAAATAGAAGCAAATGTTCATTAAGGAAACAAGATTAAATGAGAATGCTAAAACAGGTTGTAAAAAGTGCACAAGGCTCCCGCAAACTGCAGGGTCTAAGGAGGGTCAAATATACGCTATAAGTAGAGTAAAAACCAGTTTGAGAACATAAGTAATAAATTTACATGCATATTAGCGCATCAATTGGGTAATTGAATAAGATTTTAGAATAGTAGCCCAGCAAAAAAACTTCATATATATATATATATTTTCCTTTTTCCCTGACAGGTAAAAAAGTTAGACAGCTTAAGACAACAGTTGAGATATTCAATTGAAAAAGGACATGCTCCACTCTCACAAATCAAATTTTAGATTAGCTAAAAGTGAAGTTACAAGTCCTAATATTATAACAGATTCTGTGTAGGTGCAGATGTTTGAGAAATAAACCTCCAGCTTACAGTGGAAGAACAGTTACATATGAATGCAAACCAGGAGTGATTGGCCACAAGAAGACTTTATACATCTAGTTTTTTTTTTTTTTTTTTAAATAAAAGAAGAATTTTATTAGAAACGAAAGAAATTATAACAAGATAGAGGATGAGTGATCCTCAGTTACATATAAACCATAAAATCTTTAAAAAAGGACAACCTTATAATCTCTCTGCAAATCTATGCATGAGAGCCCAACAAAAGCCCCATTAGCTAATGACCACAAAGAAGTCAGGAAAATGACATTGTCCCAGATAAGAACGGACGACTTTATACCTCTAAGGATTCTCGCATTCCTTACCATCCAAATACTCCAAAAAATAGCGAAACAAGCACATCGCCATAACACATTTCCATTTTACTTTTTTTCAAATTCTTGAAAATTGATAGAAAAAAAATCCTTTACCTTTGCCGGACAAACCCAACATTCACCAAAAAGTTGCAAATAAATGACACCATAATTTCCTTTCTTCGGGCAATGAAGAAAAAAGTGAGCATTATTCTCACATCTTGCATTCACATCACACAAATGTCTGAAGACAAAATTTTGTAGTGTCTAACCTCATCACCATAGTTGACTGACGACTGAAGACGCTTGAGCTCCGCTAGTCTTTTCTTTTGCTTTTTGTGAGAGACTGAAGGAGACACTACCACCTTTATCTCTTGTCCCAAAGCATTGACAAGTCTCAATCCAAGTCTTCCTAAAAGGTCTTGAGGATCACGTTCATCGATCCCCTCCCCTAGAGGCTTCAGGTATATGGCGTCCTTATTGATTTCTGCTTCTCTCTGGCATAAGGGTGAATTATTTGCAAGTTGATTCTCATTCAGAGTAGGCAGAATACCCCTTTCATCCCTTTCTTTAGCTCTGTTAAGACCTAGAATATTATCGAATAAAGTACGAGTAGTATTACGTGAAGATAGAGGAATGAAATTTTTGGAAGAGTTGCAAGGTAATGGAGGACAAGAAAGAGAATTAGGAAGGCAAAACTCTGTTGAAGCATTGCTAATGTCCTCGCTTTGGATAAACTTGTTAGGCTCCACACCATGATTACCCACCAACGTAGACGCATCCTTAGCTTGGCCCCCTTCTGCCTCTGTGTGTGAGGTTCTATTATCCTGAACAATATCATCTGACCTAAATATGTTAGTCAGCCAAACTAAGAGTGGTTGATTATGATGAGCCTTCGTTAGCTGATCAATCAGAAGTTCACATTCTTCACCATCCTCACTGAGTCAACAAGACTCGTCATCTGATGTGCAGTCACCTATATTTACGCTCGTTATTTTATCAACCAAATCTTCTTTAAGACTATCTAGTGCTCAGGTCACGGAGACCAATCTTTCTAATGTCTCCCTAGAATTAGGATTGAAGGGAGTTCCTTGAACATAGTTGCATTCTTTAATAACAGGAGAATTCTGATCCTTTTGTTTAACCCTAAATACCAAATTAGCCAAGGTCTGACGTTGACCTTCACCGTATATCTCTGGCGACTTATCCTTGGGCTCTTTCTCCTCCTCTCAAAATTTAATAACCCATTTTTACACTTTTGTCTTCCGTTGGGCCTTGATATTGTTCTTTCTTATAACCATAGTCACGTTGCCTCACTTGAGTAGAGTTAGATAAGACCGTAGAGTGACTCAGGCTGCTCTTGTACTTAGAAACAGGCTTATTATGTTTCACCAACCCATTGTCCACTGTACCCTTTAATTACAAATTAAAAGATACATTTCTCAATCCACTCCTTTTGGGTTTATACGACTCACCCATCCCTTCTTGTGGACCTAAGCGATCAAAGACACTTTTCCCCATTGTCAGGAATGGTAATTAGGTATCCAGATAATAGCTAAGTAATGTTTTGCTGATATTAGAATTACAGGAGTGTGTTGTACACTTCCTGTTAATAATAGTAGATTGCTATGTTAGCCTATAAATACTATAAAAGTCCTGGTGTAAGGGATATGTTGAATGATGAAATTAAACTCTGAGCACTCATTTTGAACCTCAGTTCCTATTTCTCTCTGACTTCTCTCTAGTTTCTCTCTCTATAACTAATTTCTGTTAATTCTTAACTGGCTATTTCCTTCCCTAATCTGTCCAGGTTCAGCCCCCCGATCTTCATCTCTATCCCTATTTCTCAGTCTCAATCTCTCTATCTCTGCTTCTGTATCAAATTCCTGTCTAATTCTTCATAAAAATCATAAAATCAAGTTTAGAATCACCTCTGATCCTGTCACCATTATACGTCCTAACCGGTTGAACACATTATTTCGATCCAGGATGCGAGGTGGATGAATAGATGAAGTACGCCTCTGAATCACACTGGTGAGCTTGGTTGCTTAAGATTTATACGAACTAGGCCGAAAAGGCTTCTTTTGAGTAAGACTTTTGGGACAACTAACAACTTTTGGTGTCGTTTCAATGGTAGCTGATTTATAAACCCCGAAACAGTCTTTTGATCACTAACCTGCAAAAGGGTGTAATTATGAATCATCGATTTAAGGCCCAAAGAAAATTTAGAAGTATCCACATAAGGGTCATGGTTGTCAAAACCAACCGGAGGCAAGCCCACTAAAGGCGGTCCTTCATCCACAATTCTCACTCTAAAGCAAACTTCACCATCATAGACGGAGACCACTGCTCGTAGAGAAGAACCTGGTCGGATATGAATTCTAACTCTTCCAAAGTCTGCACTTTTTAAATACAAGGCTAAGTATCTTCCACACAGATACCCAATAGTCTCAAATAGATTGCCACTCCAAAGATGCAGGGCAAACCAATTATAGAAACCCATTTTTCGGATAATCTTCCTGCATTACCCAAACAACCTTGGTTTTTTTTCCCATTTCTCCAAATGCAAAAGCATACCAGCCTTTCGTCGACTACCATAAGCAAGGATACAATTAACAACTACATTGGAGGGAAAACAAAAGAGATAGTGAGATGCCGACACCATGCACACCTGGAGTCCTGCTGAAATGTTCCAAACTTCAGAAGCCCAAGCCGTAATTTCTTCAACGGAACCTGCATGACCTTCAAACCAACCTACCAAGCAGGACCCAAGAAATTTTAATTTTTTATTAATTCCTTCCGATCCAACAGAGAGAAAAACACCAGACTCATTAACTTTGACATCACAATCTCCTCCCAAAAATAGTGACGGTAATGCAGCAACCTGTTTGTATGATGCCATTTACTCCTAATACCCTTATGTAACTGAAACTGGAAAGAACCCATAAAAACCCCTTCAAATGGACCCCATCAGTAGAACATAAATGTAAAAATGAGCCACTGGTGAAATTTTGAAGCCTGACAGAGCCTTCACGCGCCGTCGGCGGGGAAACTTCCGGTGACTCACACCGGCGCGTGAGGGTGCCTTTCCGGCCGGCGACACCGACGATGGACTCACCTCAGACTGCTTTACCCTACCAGGAAAAAAATTAGAAAATCAAGCCACGAGATCAGATCTGGTTTGTGTCCCTTGTCACGTTGACTTGGGTGGTCGCCTGTGTCTATTGTTACGTTGACGAGACAATGTTTGTTGAAACCAAAAGTCACCGTTGGCTTACACCCAACTTTTTCTCCATTCTTAGACCTCGTTTTCACACCAATTATTCCATCAGAGAAGAAAGGTTTTGCCAAATGTGGAAGAAATTGAGATATGCAAAGTCACTTTGAGTGCTGAGATCATACGCTTGACGACAATTAGCGTTTGTGGAAAGGAGTGATGGAAGAAATCAGAGACCATGATTTTGAATAAGGAAAGCCCTAATCCAATTCCTTTCTATCAGAAGCCCTAGAGAAAATAAGAGCTAGGTGAACAAAGCTTTCCTAGAAAGAAAAAAAGGAGGAGAGATAGATGGAAGTTTGTAACCGAAGGAACAGAGGGTTTGAAGCGTTTTATACATCAATTTTAGAAGCGATTCTACTATCCCACATTACAATAATTTGCAGCTAGTATTGTCATGCTTTCACTTTCCAGGTTCATCAATACCTACCAAGTAAGTTCCAATGCTCAAGGATGGAAGTTCTAAAAAGAAAAGAAAAAGAAGTCATGAACCTCAGAACTATAACATTCAGAAGAGATCCTTGCTTGTCTCGTGAAGCTTTGAAACTCTTACGATCTATAGGATGAACTTTTGATGGTCATTTTCGTCCACCTTTTGAAACTAGTAAGCATGATTTTATTATATTAGCCCCAACTACAGTGATTCAAACCAGTGACCATGGGGTTACTCCTATGTACCTTTGCCGTTTCTCTGCCCCTTGAGGTTGCAACTAGTAAGCATTTTTTCAAGAAATGAAGGTTTCCATCATAGCAGCTTAAATGTTATAACCTTTCATAATGCTAGGTCATCATTAGACCCTCTTGACCTGAGCCATTGATATAGCTGATATGCTTCAATACTACAATTAGTTAATTTACAATAATTAAGTTAACATCATAATATTTCGTCCTCACATTCCATTATGGTCTAAGAAATTTTATTTGGCAACCGATACCTCCTAGTGGGCACTAGGCAACTACTTCCCGCTTGTGAAAGACCAAAAATACAATGAATGCCAAGTAGGTCAACATCCACAGAAAACCGTCTAATTGACATGTCACAGGTCTCCTACTCAACTCTTACTCTTGAAATAGTTTCCAATATTACTAAGCTTGTGAACGGGAATGATGCCAATTTACAATTGTATGTTCTCACTCTACTTCACACTCGGCCACATTGTAAATCATCTCAAGAGTGAATTGTATAGGAGACTGAATTGATTAATCTATCTCTTGTTTGAAGAAAGCTTAAAGATTGGCCACAGCTATTTAATTTTATCAACATTCATACATAACTAAAGAGCTTATACACGGAAAAAGTTATATTTTCAGTGTCTATTGCATAACTAACTTAACAATTTACTAGGGCGTACACAAACACACGAAAAGCACAAGAAACGAAAGAAGATGATTGAAAGATAAGACCTTTGGCCCGAAACCATAAAAAACCGTGACTTTCTGCAATGGCTAATGGTTAAATAGTTACAAACCTACACTTGGGCTTATGACAGCTGATTACAGATCAAAGTAATCGATTCTTGATAATTTGAGTCAGATAAATCATGAAGTATAATGGGTACCTGCATCCATTTGGCGGTGTGAGAAGTGACGACTTCGCTGTTAACAATTCCGCTTAAAAATCTTGCCTTTGGAACAAAAGAAGAAGGGAGATTGAAGGTTTTCACCAGATTCGAAGCCATTGCAGACCCTAGTTTTCTTCCTATCCCTGCCATTTTCACCCGACCCGAAGAGATAAAACCGATGGGAGAGATTTTGAAGGAGAGACGGAGTTTATTTTCCAGCCCGTAAATTTCAGGCTGAGCTGCTCTTGGCCCGGGATTGCCACGTCGCGACCATTTTTTTAAATTTTAATTTTTCTTGTTTTTTTTTTTGGTTTTTTTTAACTTGACTTTTTCAGTTTTTCATAATGGACATTTTAATCTTTTCTAGGACAATTTAAATAAATTTCTAATAGTTTTTAATTAATTTCATTCCTTTTAGTCTCGAATGAAGATGATGCTCACTCATTTTCAAATATAAGATTATGTTAATTTTAAAAAATTAATTTTTAATATTTTTAAATTTAAAATTATTAAAAATTTAATTAATAATAATAATTTATATAATTTATAAAAATCTTGAATTATTTAAAAAATACTATAAATCAGCAAAAATAATTCTTTCAAAACTCTAATTATTTTGTGTTAATTTAAAATGTTCAAAATTAATATTACTCCTATATTTTAAAACAAATGTAGCATATTGCTATCTCACATTATATTATATATAGTACTATTACTTATGTAAAATTTGAGACCTCAAAATTTAAGATATAACATTTACTACTATAAAAATTTTAGCATATACAGTAAATAAGAACTTTTATCACTAGGTATTTCTGGTCTTTGATCCAACTTCAAGATTTTTAAGGAACGAAATGCCAGATCTGTCCATAGAATTTAAGACACATTGAGCCCCGAGTTCCATGCCTGCTGACTTGTACAAATGCACGGCCGCACTCATAATAAACCTGTCGGATTTCACCCGCTCCCTGATCCTTCCGTAGAAGGAAATGCCTTCTTCTACGTGCCCATAGTCCACGTAAACTCTAAGCAAAGTCTGATAACATGCAAGGTCGGGACTTAATCCAGCCACTGTAATTTCCTCAAATACCCTTTTGGCTTCCTTTATTAATCCCGCTTTTGCAAAAGCAAAGAGTAAGAGGTTGTAATGAGCACAGAACGGGGGGATTCCTTTTTTCTGCATTGATTTAATGGCTTCCTCTGCTTCTGGGTATTTACGTGCTTTTGTATATGCTCGGATAAGAGCAAGGTAGGTGTAGGAGTCCGGTGAGCATCCGTCTACTTCCATGGTGTTGAAAAGTTCCTGTGCTTCGTGATGAAGTCCAGCAATAGAATATACGTTCATCATAACATTGTAGCTCACCTGCACTTTGAATAATAAATTAGCAATTCGAAAATACTATTCCCTCCTTTCCAAAATTAAACATACCTTAAAAATAACGGTTTTATAAATAGACCTTTGATTATCAATTTTACATAAAATGAAATCCTTTTAAAAAATACTATTTTAGCATGGGTAAATTTGATCTATATTTATAATGAAATAATAAATTAGAAATAATACGATGTTGAATAGAAATTTGTCTATGATTTTGGTACGTACCAAAAAAGAACAACTATCTCTAATTTTGAAACCAAGGTAGTATCTGTCTAAAGTAGAACTTCTGTACATACCTGCCCAGGTTTTATTCCTTCTTCCCGCATTTTGCCAAATAGAAGGGATGCTTCAGCACTTTTACCTACAAAGTAGTTAAAAAGTAAATCATTCTCAATAACAATAGATATTGAACGTGCTACCATTTTCAGATAATTTAGCAACTTTTTAAGTAATTAACAACCAATGTAATTCAAAAGCCACCTCTAATTCCATTTTAACCTCCCATCAGACTTTGCAAGCATGACATCAAGACTAAATCTATATTTCTGTCATATTTAATGAGATTGAAAGAATTAACTTGTTACCAGCCTTGCCATAGTAGCTGATCATATTAGTGTATGCCTTCTCATCCAAAGCCACGCCCATCCCTTGAGCCATGTTAAATACTTCTACAGCTTTATTCAGATTTCGACGACGTCCATGCACACTGAACACATTATCAACTGCCTCAGCAGTAACTCAACACAGTAAATTTTTACTGTCTAGAGTAAAATACATATAACCACTTGAAGTATATCCGCTGTGTCACTTCACCACTTGAAGTTTAAAATGATGTAGAAAGACACCTAAAGTATTGAGATGAAGTGAGATTGTTAGTTTTTTCATGATTCCGTTAACTGAGACCTAAAATGACACTTCTCAATTAAATAGTTGTACTTCAGTACATTTTCCTCTGTTCCACGTGATAGATGTTCCAATCTAATCTAGAGTTCCATCTGATATTTCTCGCTGGGTGCAAAGCATGCTGATGGAGCTCAACATCGTCATCTCCGAGGTACCAAGCTATGAATCATCCATTATTAGTGATTTCACTAATGCAATCAATCAACAAATTGCAAAAATGCAATCAATAAACAAATTGCAAAAATGCAAACAATTCATATCCCATTTTTATTTATTGAACTCCAGCAAAAATCCATCTTTGAGTCTCTACAAATCCATGAAACTTTAGAAAACCCATTCCATAATTTCACACTCTATTTACCATGGTCTCCGGCCACTGTTGCTTCCTAATCCAGCACCACTATTCACATTCAACGATATTAATTGAAACCAAGATCTTTTATGAAATCTCTGACCAATAATTGCCTTCTTTCCACTGAATCCGCCGTCTTACAAGGTGGTGGAAGACAAATTGAGCGGGAAATTGAAGATGACGAACGTGACGGAGAGAGAGAACATGGACGTATTGAAGCTAAAGACTAAGAGAGGGAATGAAATTGTGGTGGTTTACATGAAGAATCCGGCAACTTCGCTGACAATGCTGTACTCACACGGTCAGATGTACGACTTGTTCAGCGAACTCAGAGTTCACATCCAAATCAACTTATTGGAGTGATGACATTTCTTGTAATTCTTTGTAAAGTTTTTTTCTTTTTAACCTTGTTCGGTATTCTTGATAGTCCATTTCAGAACTGAAATCATAGGATCTGGTAATTCATGCGAGTACTTATTTAATACTCATCTGATGATTTAATTTGTAATCATGTGCCCTATTGAATCTAGAAATGTAATCGTGTACCCTATTGATGTAATCATGTTCGGTTTTGTGCACGTATTTCCTGTAATGACTTGCGTAGAATTATGATATTCTCACTAACATGTTGATATCAAACAAGTGTAGGACTTTTTACTTTGATTTCCAGCAGTCAAGGTTTATGCAATTGAAAAAGTAGAAAAAGTCAAAATTAATTGAAATCCGGCTGTCAGAGGAGTAGCTGAGAAAGTTGGTGAGCTAAAATTGGATCTTGTAGAACAGGTGTCACCAACTGCCTTTGTTGTTGGAACCGAGGAAGGAGATTTCTTCCTCATTGATCTCGGCGAAGGTTGGCTTTCTTTCTT
>JAUMHB010025552.1:0-24018 GCA_032359685.1 Pittosporum tobira
TTTGTATTTTATAGATACTATTTGTTAGTTTGTTTGGGCTTTTAAAAATTAGGTGTTCTTAGTTCTGTAAAGTGTTTGGGGTGAATTGGATCAAAATCAATTCAAGTAAATTTTCTTTAAAATATATGAGGCATATGTGATTGCTATGTTACTTCATATGTGTATTCTTTTTGTCTCTTTAACTCTTTATGGTTGTGAATTTAGAAATTTAATTTATATTGTGACTTGTCAGAACAAGGCACACAATTTAAGTCTATGTTTACTTTTGTTTTCATTTAAGTGTATTTTTATTGAGATATTGATTAAGTGACATAATCTTTTATAATTATTAAAAAAAGGAACAAATAGGAAGTAAAGTTTTTTTTCCTCCTTTAAGGGAAAGGGTGTACAAATTTTCTCCTTAGCTTGAGTGGGGGTAAGAATAGCACAAAATTTATTAATTCAATTTATACTTTATTTTAAATTGCTAAACTAATAGAGAAATGAATGTGATTTTATTTTTAATTTTTTGGCTTCAAAATTTGCAGAAGAATTTGTTATTTCACATGGACTCTTGAATCACTCAATTTGGACTTATAATAAAGGAGATATGCTTTTTTTAAAGATAGAACAAAGTTTTAGTTCCTTTGTTTCTGCAAAGTGCTACTGCAGTCACTTTTTGACAATTGATTAAGATATCAAATCAACTCCAAAAATTATGAAACTTCGTGAAAAACATATACACATGTAAAAGTACTTACAGTAAAAGTCCATTTGATCAACCAATTATTTTATATAATTTTCATAATATGGCTGCTAGTGGCAAATTCTAGAATTTGAATGTTACCAAAAATATCTTTAGCTTTATTTAATCCTTTTCTAAGAATTCAAATGTTAACTTAATCATAATAAACCACTAATAAATATTATTTTCCATCTCCTTTACCATGGCATGCACACCAATCTCATAATCCATGTTCAACCAACTAATTAACAAATCAACCAACCAATCCAATAACCAACTATAACATGCTTATATCCAAATATCCAAATATTCTAGTTAATATAAACATTAACTTGATCTAGGGTTTGATAATTTTACCTTTAGCTTTGATGTTTCCAAATGGATGTCTAGCTCCCTTGAACTCCCTTATCCTTGATCTCCAATGACTTCCATGTAAGTGTTAAGCTCCAATTAAACCTGACCTCCCTTGTCTTCCTTTTGAGTCCTTAATATTCGGCTACCATGAATCCAATTTGCTCCAAGTAGTATTTGATTTGTAGGGTTTAAGATAATATCAAGGGATTTATCAAGTTCATGGGAATTTTCTAGGTATTTTTAAGTGATGATCTTGGCTAAGGATGAAAGTATTTGCTCTCTTTGCTCTCTTTTCTCTCTCTTTATTGCCAAATTGAAACAAAACTATGGGAGTATCCTCTCCCCCTCCCTTTGTTGTCCATAAGTTTAGGGAGTCTTGAGTGTGTGTGTGTGTGTGTATTTAATTTCTTGGTCCTTGTATGCATTATTTGGTAAGGAGCCTTCTTCTTATCTTGCCAACAAACTTGCTTATGTCACCGCTTATGTCATGTTTACATCATGCTTATGTCATCATTTATTTCATTGACGACATCACCAAAATTTCACTTTACCTCTACTTTAACTCATAACCATTTAATCCCAATATTCAAATTGTAATTCTCAAAATAATATCATACTCCATTTCTTCAAATTAAATAATTTATTTAATCCTTTATTTTGAAAATATGGGGTGTCACAATTTTCCAACTCTTTTAGTTTATGAGCCGTTTGTAGGGAGGCCATTAGTTTCACTGCAATACTATTATTTCATAAATATTATTTGCTCTCTCTCAAACTTTGAAATGATATGATCATTACATGTTTTGTAATTATTTTCTGGTACTCCATAATTTAATTTTTTTATTTAACTAATTCATGGTTTCTATGATTTTTCTAGGTATGGTTACGGGAAAATTAACTAGAAAGGTTGGATGCCTTTTAGAGAGTCCAATATCCTATAAATTTTCTCTTGTCTCAGTAAAGGTGAGGGTCATTTTTGCATAAATCTCCCGAGAAATGCAAGCAAGCTAGATTTGGGATATATTCAATTTTATTTATTCATTTATTTAATTTTCAAATTAGATGTGGGGACATGCTCAATGATTGTGGTGGATCAAGAAAGTTAAATTAATCTTTCATGTTATGATTTTATATTGTTTGAATTGTTATATTGTTCTTATTTTAAAATGATTTTATTATTGTAACAACGGGTGTCATTAGTTACTCATTTGTTTAACTCTCTAATTTTAATGGATAATAATAGTCTATTGTTTAAGCATGCAAGTAGTGAATTTCCCTCTATTTTATATATTTTCTTACTGGGTATCATTATCTAAGTGTTTATATGAGCTTTTAATGAGGTATTAGTTCAATGGTTAAAACTGAAACCCCAAGACTTCTTACTTGAAAGAGGTCTTAGGTTTGAGTCTCCCGCATGTAGAGCGTGAAGTTATTTTCTCCCTTATTAATTTAGGTGGAGCACTTGTTTCACCTTCTTAGGTGAAATTATTTTTTCTCATTATTGGGATTATATTATTATGAGTTTAATTGAGCGGAGTCTTATCCCCTTATTAGGTGGATATCTGATCAATTATTAATATTATTCATTCTTTGCTACAAATTAAAGCAATTGTATTTTTAATACATATTTCTGTATCAAATTTACAAGTTTGATATAATTGTTTTAATTTTGTTAGAAATGGATTATAACCATTTCTAGGTTTTCATATTCCAATCCTCTTTAGAATCGATATCTTTACTATATGCTATTACATATGGTAATTTTTTCTCTAAGGCAAAAAAAGCAAGTTAGCATTGAGGATGGCTCATGATAAAGCCATGTTTGCACGTTTGGGTTTGAATTTAATAATATATCTCACTGTTTTTGTGCTTTTTACATATTGAGGAGATAATTGATTTTAAATTTCAGAGTGTAAATAATTTTACAAGGCAAGTAATAAGCACATGAAATCAAACTTTTGGAAAGTTAAATTTAATTCTTAATTATTTTCGTTTGTTAGTTAGTGCCTTAAACCAAGCTCAACAACATGAAGATTTTCAAAAATAGACAAGAAATCGGGACTCACCATATGATGATACATGGTATGAAGTTTTTGTGGGGAAACACCATGGTGGTTATTCAAAAGAAACTTGTTAAATATTTCTAAAGTTTTAGTGTTGGCCTCATGTGAATTTTATTTCATTTTTGAATTTAAAAAATGAACAAGAAAAATAAAATGAACAATAAAATATATTAATTTTTTTAATCATTAATGTGGCTCAGATGTGCAAGAGAATGAAAGCCATGAGCCAACAAAATTGAAGAATAAAAGATAGGACAACAAAGTTGGACTAGGTATAATGACAATAGTTGGAATTCTTTTTTTTTTTTTTTTTTTAAATTAGAGTTGTGTATAGTACATAATCCTTTTATTTGCACTTCGATGCTAAATATGGTTCTTCAACTCTGATTAAAACAAATTTTATAATATTTTAAAATCCATTTAAAACTTATTATAATTTTATTGATGTGTTGAATGCTCCAAGATTAGTCTTCTATGATTTTCAAAAAGAAAAGGTTACTCACCCACACTATAACTAAAATGGTACTCAACTTAGAGTATTGGTTTTATTTTAGTGATAATTTTTGTATTTTATAGATACTATTTGTTAGTTTGTTTGGGCTTTTAAAAATTAGGTGTTCTTAGTTCTGTAAAGTGTTTAGGATGAATTGGATCAAAATCAATTCAAGTAAATTTTCTTTAAAATATATGAGGCATATGTGATTGCTATGTTATTTCACATGTGTATTTTGTTTTTGTCTCTTTAACTCTTTAAAAATTGTGAATTTAGAAATTTAATTTATATTGTGACTTGTCAGAACAAGGTACACAATTTAAGTCTATGTTTACTTTTGTTTTCATTTAAATGTATTTTTATTGAGATATTGATTCAGTGACATAATCTTTTATAATTATTAAAAAAAGGAACAAATAGGAAGTAAAGTTTTTTTTTCCTCCTTTAAGGGAAAGGGTGTACAAATTTTCTCCTTAGCTTGAGTGGGGGTAAGAATAGCACAAAATTTATTAATTCAATTTATACTTTATTTTAAATTGCTAAACTAATAGAGAAATGAATGTGATTTTATTTTTATTTTTTTGGCTTCAAAATTTGCAGAAGAATTTGTTATTTCACAATACCTTATGCCAATTATAGCCCATAAGCCTTTCAGTTTAATCTCATGTGATGAATTTTAATCAAGAATACTTTAAGTAATTTATTTTCTTTGGACTTAGCACCTAAATGTTGGACCATAGGTTAACATTGATGAACTACTTCAAAACCTTAGCAAGTGGTCGGCCCATGCAATGAAGACCATAGCCAAATTATTTTTTTAAAGTTGACTTAAAACTTGTTAGTTATGAAGGAACTATGGACCAAAGAATTTTAATAACTATGGGCTCTACTAAATTCAGTTACCAAATACTTTAAAGGAAAAGTAATGTAAAACCACAAAATATTATAGTTAAAAAGTTAAACCTATAGTTGTAAATTACAGTGGGTTAAACATTAAATTAAAAGGAATGACAAGTAATTACATTTTTAAAATATCGAGTATATCTACAAATTTTTAGGTGAAATTTAAAATATCGTGGTGAAAACGAAATGTGTACGAAATTATATTTTAATTAAAGAAACATGCATGACTGATTTACATATTGAAAACTAAAAAAATAATAGTAATAAATAACTGTATATAGTTTTTTGTTAACTTAACGGTAATGATTTTATTTTTTTGATGCTCTTAAAATTAGAACAATATGTTAGACCTTTAATAAATTACTTTAATAATTTGAAATTCAAATATTGTTTTATTAGTATTTATCATGATAATTTTCTTGCACATATATTTGTTGCGTCTATATTAAAACTAAAACTGAACGCGTGGCTTGCTGAGCACCATACGCTAGTCTAGTCTGGTCAAACCTATCCTCTGATACTCCAAGGCGAAAAGTAAGCAAGAGTCTTCTAGATTTTTACAATCTCCAACCCCGTGTCCGCCAAGAATCATCAAAATTCTACTTCCTGCGTTCTTCCCCTATTTCGTTTCCAGAATTATTAAAATATTTTATATTTTTATTTAAAAAAAAATTATTTAATTTATTTTTATTTTATCAAATATGACACATTATTTCAATCACTATTATGTGGTATTATAAATCACCATGTCAACTTCTAGTACTTTATTATATAAAACTATTTTAGTCATTGTACTAAAATAATAATTTACCACTTTAATTACTATTCTATTATCTAAAATTATAATATAATAATAATAATTTAGACATTTTTTTTCTAATTAGACATATTTTTAAAAATTGGTTAAAAGTCAAAAGTTGTACTCAAAAATGTCTAAATTATCGTTGTAGTATTATAATTTTAAATAATAAAATAATAATTAAAATTGTGAACTAAAACAATAATTAAAGTGATAAATTATAATATTAAAGTAGTTATTGAAGTAATGATTTATATTTAATTATATAAAATTAAATTATGTAGTTTACATTATATTAATTTTCTTAAAAGATAAAATATTGCAACAATATTAGGATGAATTGAGTACTTTGGTCTTGTTTAACCCAATTTATTTTAGAATATTTTGGAACGTATTTGTTAGTAAGTTATAAGTGGCAAGATAAAACATATATTAATTAATTTTTTAAAATAAGTTAAAAATATTATTATAATTAATTTAAAATTTTTATTAAATTATTAAAATAAAAATTTTAAAAATAATTTAACATAACTTATTTTAAAATAGTTTATAATATATTCGTTATATAAAAAAATTTTAAATTAAAAAAATTTATTGAATAATTTTTAAAAATAAATTAATAATATTATTATATTTAACTTGTAAAATTTTTAAATTAATAAAAAAATTATTTTTAAAAATAAATTATTATATAATTAATTTAAATAATTAGTAACAAGCAAGCCAAACGCTGTGTATGACAGTGGACTCCGCGGTACTATTTATTACTACTATCACTTTATTATTTATACGGACAGTATTCCTTAACCAATACAGTACGTTTCTCTCTCTCTCTCTCTCTCTCTCTCTCAGTTCTGTCTTTCTTCCTGGGCGGCAGCAGTTGCTATTTCAGGTGAAATTTCTGAAACGATGATCGATACATACATGGTTTTTGTGGTTTCCGATTAGTGTAGCGTCGATTATTCTCTGAATCTCTTGTCAATTTTATTTTAGCTTTTACAGGGTTCGTATGATCCTATCGCCTCGCCGGGCTTGTGTTACCTAACCATAAATTAAATTTGAGACTAGGGATTGTGAAGAAAGTTGTTGTAATTTGTCGATTGTAGTTCCTTCATGGGGTTACAATGGAGTGAGTTTTGCTCAAATGTTGACCACCAACTGATAATTAATTATATAATTATTATCATTTATCACCATCAATCAATTTTACATGTTTGTATGTTGTTGTTGTACCCGGGGTACTGCAATTTTTTGCATATTTTTATGAGTGAAAAATTGATTTTTTGATCTGACCGAATACACTTATGATTATTCCGCCGGCCTGCTATCTACTTCAGGCACGCTTAATTAAATGGAAACTCTACATCTTCTATCTATTATTAAGTGTGAGGAAAAAATTAACTAACTTTTGTGAAGCTCTAGAACAAAAATGTTAGCCCAAAACACCCTCCATTTTAATCTTAAATTGCTCCCCTAACCACTTCAAACTTGCAGTTAAAAAAAAATAAAAAAATAAAAATCTCAAATCAGTGGTTAAAACTGTAGATTGCTGAATTGAGTAAAAACTACCCACACCATTTACATGTTTCCACTGCATGATTTCATAACCATATCCCAACTCTTCTTCCTTCAAACGTGGATATGGCAATTTGTAAGAGTTATAGTTAGTTCCATTTTTTTTTTTTTTTTATACTGGCCCTTACCACAACGTTTTTCAGTGTTCTTCACTCAAGGTGTGTATATGCTTTATCAATGTACTTTTTGCTTCCTTTTTATTATTTTTTTAATTCAGTTTTTGATGGTAAATTATGCAATTATGATACATATTTTAATGGAGGATAAACAAAGATTGTGAAGAAGGTGTCATAATCTATGATTATATTCTTTATTTTTCTTTTCTTTTCTTTTATTTAATTTTTTTTGTGTATTACACGTGATACACGTGTGCAGTTGGACTAGTTATAATAATCTACCTCCCATTGTCTCATGATTTTTTAATTTTATTTTTAATTAGTCTCTAAGATTCAGGTTTTCTCCTTTTCAAATCCTTCTACATTTATGAAACTCAACAACTTGTCTTCAGAAAATACAGTATCCTTAAACTTAATTTTCTATCTTAGTTTTGCATAGGTTTATATCTCTCAGGTATATATAACTAAGATCATATAGCATTGTTAGTGTTCGATAAGATGTGTCCTTTCTGTAAATTTGAAAATTCTATTCTTACACTTCTAGATGAACAGCCTTCGCCTCCTGTTTCATTGAAAGGTTATATTTCTTTAAAGATAATTGTAACTGCATCAATAATTTGTGTGCTCAGATGGACAGCAGATGGGGTTCTTGTAGTTAGTGTTCTCTGATGATTGTAAAGTTCAATTGAAATTTGTTGAAATTTAAACTTCATTTTCTCCATTTATTAAGAAACTATGATGGAACCACTGGACTAAAGAGTGGTGACAAGTCTGAGAGGTCGAAGATGGACGGATTGGGCCTATTAGGGTGCTATGGGTGTGTTCAGCAGGGTTGTGAGAAGATTTTTGTCATTTGGGCCTCTGCCATATATGCACAAATTTTTATTGTATGTGCATAATTAAATGCAGGATAATAAATAAATATTGTTTATGAGCTTAAACATGACATCTTCATGATGCATTCACCACCTGGTCTGCCTCAAGTTTAGCTCAAGCTTGGTGACTTTTATACCCAGTTGAGCTCATGCATGAGTCAATTGACCTCAACTAAGGTTGCCTTGTGAAACTTGTTTAATTTTCATCAACCTGTTACTAACACACTTCAACTAAGATTATATTGGTTTGTCTACACATCTTTTGACACTATAACATTTCCCTCTCCTTGGGTTGATGGTATAATTCTGTCCTGACTCCTGAGTCTTTGTTACCTAAGTAACTCACTAAATTTTCTTACTATCTGGTTGGTAATATAGTTCTAACACTATCCCATCTTTTTTATTTTGATTTTTTTTTTCTTAAACATATATATATATATATATATATATATATTTATGACTGATGAGAAAGCTGTTTTTCTGAATTCATGTAACATCAAATCTGATAATTTATATTCTTCTTGTTCTTGTTCTTGTTCTTGGTCTTTTTTATTTATTTATTTATTTATTTATGAGAAGGATCTATAAGCTGAGTTTTAAGTGCGTACCTTGTTGCCAAGCCATATCCGATGGGCTGGGGAAACATCTATACGAGGCGTGCAAAAGTTTTCTCATTGGCTGTTCTAATGTACTTGGATTATAAGGTACATTTTGAATCATTATTACTATGAATTTGGTAGTAGTGTTTATACAGTTTGGAAACCCAAACAAATTTGGTAATAGTGTTGGTACAGTTTGGAAACCTTTTGGGTTATTATCTAATATTGGATTCCCCTTTGGGTTGTGGTTGAGCGCGTAAGGCTTTACAGCAGAGAGAGAAATGGACAAGTAAATCTAAAAGAGCTGCTTTATGGGAGAAGCTTCACGAGCGTAATGCAAAGCGAGTTCTTAGTCTGATGATAGAATTAGAAGGATTGTGGGTAAAACTCGGGCAGTACTTATCCACACGTGCTGATGTGCTTCCTAATGCCTATATACGGCTTCTGATGCAGTTGCAAGACGCTCTTCCTCCTCGCCCTTTGAAAGAGGTAAACCATTTGATCTAAATTTTGTTCTACATACAGACAAAAAGAAATAGAAGCAGAATCATTACTGATTGTGTATTTTGAAGAGACATTTAGTTTCACGTTTAATGGTCTTAAACAGCATCCCATTCCCCCTTCCCTTCCTGATCATTCTGCATGTTATATCAAAGAACTGAAGCCAAAAGGGAGAAACAACATAAAAAACTGTTCTGTAAATAGCCATAAATGATGCCAAGTTTATGTTTTATTATAATGGGATGATTGCCTGTGTTTTAGCTACTTCTTTGGTGGAACGGAACTAATTTTAGCTCTCTTCATCTGGAAGAATGTACTAAGCTCATCTATTTATCAGTTTCCATTTCATATGTTTGCTAGAGGACCTGAGTGCTTAAGAATAATTTCTTAAGGCACTGAAGATTGATGAAAAAGTTATAACTTGGTTCGGCAATTTCAGTTGCCTATTCACATGGAGAGTTATACTAAAGTTAAATGCTTTGGCAAACTCACATTCACGGTCATGAAGAGGGAATTACTTTTTACCTGATGTTTAAACAATGAAAATACCAGAGTTATGAAGCCTTTGCATTTTTTTTATTGAAAAGCAATCCTAATGCCTCCAAGGAAAGAGTTAAACTTGACTTATCCTACTGCCTCCATGGAGAGAGCTTCTTTTTTCTCTTCTATCTCAACTTTTACATCTCCGATTGACTTTCCGCTTACCACAACTAGTTTGGGATAAAAGGCACAGTTGAGTTGAATACTTGAATATGAAGTTTAGAAGTGCTCTGGTTGATACTCCCCTAATTCTCTCTCTGTTATCTGGTACTGCTTTTAGTCTATCAATTTGTCTAATTCTCTTTCTGGTGTGCTACAACAAAATTTTCATGAAGCTCTTCACTAATAGTATGTATTTTTTCTCTTACGCAATTTTGGAGAATTTCTCATCCTTTGCTTATCATGCTTCCTGCTCTTAACTTGTAAAAAGTTTTTCTTTTTTTCTTGTCTACAGAACAATTTAGAACGATTAGCGATAGCTTGTGCCAGTTGACTCCAGACTAAGTTAGTGTCACTACTTGTTGATGGCTTCAGTGTTAGCTGACACTAAACTCCTGTCGAGGAAGTTTACCATGTAACCTACCAAAGTTTTGCACTGTTTGTCCACTTGTTCATCTTGAACCCAACCTTGTCACGCATTTTCAATTGTTTTAGGCAATTTCAAAGGAAAAGTTAGTTGACTTGGTATCTCACCTGTGTCTTCTTGGGGGCAAAATTGCATTGATAAGTGGTTTGAAAAAAAAAGGTTGCAACGTTTTTGGGAGAGGGTTCCATTTTTAGCATCGCCGTGGCCTGTCAGCTATGGGAGTCTTTAGATGAGTTGCTACCAGATGTCATAGAGGTCAGCGTACAGTGCTTCATTAGCTTTTCTTTCTTGTCACACTTGTATTTCTTTGGAGAACTCCTTGTCATCCCTTTCTTCAATAAAGAACATTTTTTTTTCTATCCCAATAAGATAAAGATGCAATTTGGATTTTTTTAATTAATTTATTAGTAAAATGAGAGCCTTAAAGACTAAAAATGTATCTTCTAAACTTTACACACATGTGCATATGTGTTCATTTAATATATGTATTCGTAAATGTACGTCAATATCTATGTGTCTGTATTTGTTGGTATGCAAATTCGATAATTTTGTTTTTGTTTACTTTCACAGGTTTGTGCGACTATAGAGAAGGAGTTGGGGAAGTCAATGGGTGATATCTTCATAAATTTTGTTCAAGAACCTCTGGCGACGGCATCGGTAAGACCCTTGTACCTAAGTTTAATGGAGAATACAAACATTGGCCTGTTATAGGAGCGTGGTTCTGAAAGGAGTAGTTCTAACCTTTGACATGCTTTTTATCACAGTAGCTTTAGTTCGACTGGCACACAAGTCTTAGGTGTGGCAGCCAGCTGAAGGTTTTTTTTTAGTTGATTTGTAATGATGAGTTGTCCATGCTGTTAATAAGATGTGTTTGTGAAGCTTATTTTCTGCCGTTGTTCTTTCTTTTGAAGATAGCACAAGTTCATCGTGCAACTCTAAGTGATGGGCGGGAGGTGGTTGTTAAAGTTCAACATGAGGGTATCAAGCCAATAATATTGGAGGTTATACATGCCTTTTAGAATCTTGGGTAGCAAGTCAATTGTCGATCCTAATTTTTTGAATTTATTGATTGATATATTCCTGGCTTACAGGACTTAAAGAATGCAAAGTCAGTTGTCGATTGGATAGCATGGGCAGAACCACAATATAACTTCAACCCTGTGATCGATGAATGGTGCAAAGAATCACCTAGGGAATTAGAATTCAAGCATGAAGCTGGTAGGATTTAAATGATTTCTTAAACTTCATTTTCTTTTGTCACTTCTTGTTGAAGCTTTTCAGCTTGCTAGCATGTTCTATGTACTGTTACACTGCTGACTATTCTTTGGTGCGTGCTAGAAAATACAAGGAAAGTCTCCAAAAACCTGGGTTGCAATAATCAATGTAATGGTAAAGTGCCTGCTAATTGTGTGGACGTATTGATTCCTGAAGTTATTCAGGTATCAAGTCTATGATTTGTTAATGTGGTTTGTTCGAGTTCTATTTCTGTTACTTTTGATACTAAGAAACTAGAGGTGGGTTCACGTGAAAACAACAATCAAGAAGAAAACATAAAATAGATCAAAACTCTGATACCATGTTTGATTACAGTGTTTGTGGTTATTATTGGTGTGTGCATGTTTGCGTGCGTGTATATATAGGTTTTCATGAACATGCAGCTGATACATTTTTTTAGGTGATATTGATAAATACACAGATACTTTAGCGGAATAGCATGGGGTAAAAATAGTCTTATATGTTTCCTTCACTATGATTGTCTTCAAATCTCAGTGCAAAATTTGACTTCGTTTCATTCATCTGAGAATGTTTGTTGTTATAGTTTATATATTTATTGTTAGGTCTTTTCATCTCATGTTTTATTTCATGCTTGCTGAAATGACAGTCAACTGATAGAGTCCTCATTTTGGAGTATATGAATGGAGTTCGTTTGAATGACTTGGCATCACTTGAAGATTTGGGTGTTAATAAACAAAAGCTTGTTGAAGAAATTACACGTGCGTATGCGCACCAAATTTATGTCGATGGTCTATTCAATGGTGATCCTCATCCTGGTACAATTTCTCTGTTCCTCCCTTGATCTTCACCTCAAATTATCCATGTTATTTTTCTTATTATTTGGTTTGACTTAGTTCATTAAATCTTTTTTGATTATTATATTTAGGGAATTTTCTTGTGAGCAAGGACCCTCCTCATCGTCCTATATTGCTTGATTTTGGTCTTACAAAGTCTTTGTCAAGCTCTATGAAACACGGTTTAGCAAAAATGTTTCTGGCATCTGCTGAGGTTGGTACTCGTTTCACCAATTTAACATTTTAAAAATCATTCTGATTATAAGGCTTCAGTCCAATGAAATAATTGATAGATTATGGTTCCCTTTCCAGAGGATGGTCCTCATATGAAATGCTTTCTTCAACACAAATTGAACCCAACATGGAATTAGTAGATAGATTATGGTTCACCCATGCAAGGCCCCATTAAAATTACACACACGGCCGGATAATATGTCGAATTTCCAGTTTGAAATTTTAGTAGATTGTGTTGTTTCTTTTTCTAAACTACTAAGCTTTATGGTATATAAGAGCTGCTTTTGCTATTGTACATCTCTATGACAGATCACCGGCACTGCTATATTGGTTTCAAGATTTTTCGCTACTTTTTATTTTTTATTTTTTGGGTTGGGATGCTCACTAATTAAGATTTATCTTTGCAGGGTGACCACGTGGCACTTTTGTCTGCTTTTGCGGAGATGGGATTTAAGTTCCGCATGGACTTGCCAGCTGAGACAATGGATGTTGCAAATCTCATCTTTCGTAACTCGGCCCCCACTAGGGACGAAGATGTGAGAAGCACACTTTTTTTGTGATCAGTTTATCTATTCATACTTCATGAGTGGTATACTGGTATCTGATTCCAGTAATTTTGTTTATCTAGGAACAATTGAAAGCTTTCCAGGCAAAAGAAAAATCCATGAGGGAAAAATTGAAGCTCAGCCGGAAAGAAGCTCGTCGATTTAATCCTGTAACTAAAATTTATTACCTATTTTCAGTTTATTTATTTATTATTTATTATTATTATTTTTTTAATGAGGAAAGGGTAGATACACTATGATGTATCCTGTAGGATACATCATAGTGAAAATGACATTACATTGTAAGACACAACAATGTCGTTTTACAGTAAAGAAAAAATAAAGTAGTGACACTGGTGTCGTTTTGTTTAAAATTCTGATCTAACAAGATACACTATGATGTATCTACCTTGCTCCCTATATAGTTGTGTGTTTTGTTTGCCATAACCAAGATGCTCATAAAGTTTATCTCCAGGTTGATGCTTTTCCAGGTGATATTGTAATATTTAGCCGTGTCCTCAATCTACTTAGAGGTCTGTAAGAGATCCCTTTTTTACTTGCTCCATTGTGTTAATTGTGTTGACTTTCTGATTGATGGTTGACATGGGTTTAGGTCTGTCATCCATAATGAAGGTGTGTATAAATTATGTAGATATCATGAGACCATTTGCTGAATCTGTTTTACAATGGTAAGTCTCTACTGTATTCGATTTTACAAGTTCTATTCCCACTTCATTCTTTTAACTGTATGTAAGCTGCTTTCAGCAACATCAACAACTGGCCGAGACTAAATGCACAATGGATCTATGACACCCCTATTCACTCGGATGTGGAGTCCAAATTGAGGCAATTCTTAGTCGAGCTGGGAAATGCAGATAAAATTCTCGGGATACAGGTATGTGATGGTATTTTAATTCTGTAGAAATCTAATAAGATCTATAAAAAACAAACGGATGCGGACAAAAATCAGTTGGTTATTATTAAGTATTATATATTATTATTTAGAGATAAACTATTATATTTTTACATGTATTTTATTTATATTAAGTAAGTTATTATTCGAAAAGTTCTATTGAAGGTAATAGAGTATTATTAGGAGATTTGTTTTCTTTTAAATTAGGATTTTACTTAGTCGTTAAGTCATGATTTTCTTATTTAAAGAGTTATAATCTCATTATTATGCAGTGAATTATTATTATGAATTCAGTTTTCAGTTTGGTGGCTTGAGAACCTCAAATATGTCTTTTCTCTCTTAAATCTTTCTTCTCAGATTTGTCCTACATTATATTGGTATCAGAGCTAAAATCCTGATATCTTGTGATTTTTTTAATCCAATTTCTTTCTACCTGAATTTTTCTAGCCTCCATCTATTTGTGTTGAAGTTCGCTAGAGAATCGACACTATTTTCCTGAGAAAAAACACGATATGCAACAAGAATCGTCGTCCTTTTTGTCTCAAACCCCCCCCCCCCCCCCAAAACAAAAAAAATAAAAATACAATGTTCATTGTATGGTTACTGTTCATCTTAGCTACTATTCATTGCTACTACTGTGCATCACCTGTTGAAACCCTAAATCAGCGCCGCCATTGATAGCAAGCAGTTCCAGTCGTCGCCACTATCACTAGTTCTCTCCGTAGCAACCATCACTCTATCAACCAGATCTGAAGCATTACTGTCGATCCACAAAGGAAAAAGTATACTTATAGAAAGGTAGAAGAAGAATAAAAGAAATCCCAAGGTAGAAGCTTTTTCACCGAGCACGTCCATCTCATGATCGCTGCTGCCTTCAACTCTCAACTCAAGCCGTGACACAATTTGCAAAAGATATATAGAGGCACTAGACTTTCAGAAAGTTTTACATTAGTTGTTGCACATTTGAGACCTTGTTGAACTAGCCTCTGGTCTGTCAACAAAAAAAAAAATAATAATAAAAATAAAAAAATTTAGCACCGTGTAGTACAATGAGGAATTGGAGTGGGACAAGTTTAATGCAAACATTGATACTTTTAGGCAATCCCAAAGGAAGACACTTGATAGAATTTCTGAGTCTATCAAGACACTTAATGCTTATATAGTTAATCAAGGACTTTTGCAAGTTGATCCTCAAGAGAAACTCAATGAAGCAAAAGTTGAGGATATTGAACATATTGGAGATCTAAAAATGGTTCACTATGGTTCGTAGTGAAGAAGTTGAAATTGTTAAGCAAGTTGAAGAGGCACAAGGATCTAACAATACTGGAGTTGGGACATTCTCGGAAAAGTTTGAAGAAGTTGAAGTACAAGAACTTGTCAAGGTTGAACATATGGACTTTCTCTTCCCAGATGACATATTTGAGTCCAAAGCTGTATCAAAATTCTTCATGTTGTCTAAGCTCTTCCCCAAAATTGTGCTTAGTGAAATGGAACTTGAGTTTGCCAAAGTTTGTTCAAAGTCATCTCTCCGATCGTGGTTGCTCATCTTAAATTATTATAAAACTCGTGGACAAGTTTTTTTCAATGGCAAGGAGAATGATGCGGACAAAAATCAATTGGTTATTATTAAGTATTATATATTATTATTTAGAGATAAATTATTATATTTTTACTTGTATTTATTTATATTAAGTAAGTTATTATTCAAGAAGTTCTATTTAAGGTAATAGAGTATTATTAGGAGATTTTTTTCCTTTTAAATTAGGATTTTACTTGGTCGTTAAGTTGTGGTTTTCTTATTTAAAGAGTTGTAATTTCTTATTATTATGCAGTGAATTATTATTATGAATTGAGTTTTCAGTTTGGTGGCTTGAGAGTCTTATATATGTCTTCTTTTCTCTCCTAAATCTTTCTTCTCAAATCTGTCCTACATCACAAACCTTATTTTAAGCTTGATAAATTTTATGAACCAAATCAAAGCAACTCAATACTCGAATCAATTTGGTTCGTTAATACCCCTACTTTTGATACATTCTCATTGTAACTAATATTTTTTTAGGTATGTGCCTACAAAGATGGACAAGTTATAATTGATACTGCTGCCGGTGTCCTGGGAAGATATGATCCTCGTCCAGTTCAGCCAGATACCCTATTTAATGTTTTTTCTGCAACAAAGGGTATCACAGCAGGAATGTTACATTGGCTGGTTAACAATGGGTAAGTAATAGTAACAATGTAAAATCCTTTCACAAATTCCAAGTTTTCTGATTTCTTTTGTGGTTTTGTTGCTTTTTTCATAAATATTCACTCATTTGTTTTTGTGTCTGACTCTCTTCATTCTGTGCACGTACTCTTCCATGTTCCAAAGGCTTATTTTGTAAAATTGTGTTCATATTGAATTATTAGTTATTTGAGCTAAATATTCTGTCCTTGTGTGAATCAAATACCAATGACGTGTAAGGCATTTTACCATTAAACTGGAATTATTGTTTTAAGTGTTCTATTTCAGGAAACTGAAGCTTGAAGAAAATGTTGCAAATATTTGGCCAGAATTCAAATCAAACGGCAAAGATACAATAAAGGTCTGATATTTGTTATACAACTAGTGATGTTTCTAGAAAATGTCTTTTTCACGATTGAGAAAGTAACTAAATACATGAACACTGTAATTTTGTGGCACTGTTTTTTATTCGAAAAAGCTTAACTACATGAACCATGTAATTGTAATTTGGTTTATTTTCTTACTTTTGTCCCAGCAATCAAATGTTATTAGATGTGTGAAGAAATATATCTAATACATGACTACATATTGAGCTGCTGTTCATTTGTGTAGGTTCATCATGTTCTTAACCATACGTCTGGTATGCACAATGCTCTTTCCAATCTAACTAAGGAAGATCCTTTACTAATGTGTGATTGGGATGAGTGCTTAAATAGCATAGTTAATACTGGCCCTGAGACTTTACCAGGCGAGAAGCAGCTATATCATTATCTATCTTTTGGCTGGTTATGTGGTGGAATTATCGAGGTTTTGTTACTTAACTGATTTAACTGATTTTTTATGCCGTGCAAGTGCAAGTGTGCAAAATTTAAATGGTCAATGAAATTAAATGTCTATTCTTCAGTATAGGCGTACTTAAAATAGGATCATATTGTCCTAAAACTACAGTTTTCATCTCTTTTTTATAAGTAAAAACTGTTTTTCATCTAAAAGAATGGTTTGTTCATTTTTGCATGGCATTAGTTCATGAAACAAAGAGTACTCTAATGATGTCTCATATTGGTAAAATAGTTGTGTAAGTTTCTATTTATTTAAATGATGTGATTTGATTGTCCAGCATGCATCTGGAAAGAAGTTTCAGGAGATCCTAGAAGAAGCTTTTGTTCGCCCTCTCAACATTGAAGGCGAGCTATATGTTGGAATTCCTCCAGGCACGTCGAAAATTCAATTCTGTTTTTGTTTGTTTATCTCATTCTAAGCATTGATGCTTTATAGACATGCACTTTTGCTCTGAATTGCTATATCCCTCATTTTTTGGTTAACAGTAGTTCAGTATCTAGCATTCCTCATCTGTTTAGCAAATTGGTTCATGACCAATAAATGTTAGCAACTTCTTTTAAATAAGATATATTTTATTATTTTGGTAAAACAGATGAAATAATTTTACATTGTTAAGTAGTTAAATGATGAAAGATCAAATGTACCTCACATATCTCTACCGTCATGATAGGATTGATATATTTCATCTTTGTGAGAAGGCAACAATCCAGAACCAAATCACCTATTGAAGGACAACATATATTTGTAAAAAGATAATTTATAGCTTAAACAAATTTCTTGAACATTTTGCATGTGCTCGAACCCAGAAACGCTTTGCTTGGATGAGATTTTTTAATATGTTTCTGGTGGAGGGCATCATGATAAGATTCATTTGAAAGTGCTTGTTCTCATTTTCATCTCTGTATTTGATTTCTTAAGTAGGAGTTATACAATTCTTTGAAAGTGTTATATGCCTATAACTTAGAGAAACTGCGAAAGAGGAGATAAAGAGTGTGAAACCTTAACATTATTAGGTAAGGCAATTGACATCTATATCCATGCTAGTACCTCAATTCCAATAACATAGCCCTAGTCTTTCCATATTCTTCTTGGAATTTTGTTGACCTCTTTTCTTTCATATTACAATAAAACAGAAAAATTGCATCTACTATTTTCGAAAATAAACATAGCCCTAGTTTTTCCATATTCTTCTTCAAATTTTGGTGACCTCTTTTCTTTCATAAAATAGAAAAGAATAGTCATGGGATTGCAATCCCATGGAAGTATTTTTCTAAAATGTTTTGGTTGTGTGCAAATTTTTCTGTATTTTGGGTGTAATGCTCGACTTTTTAGAAATAGCTATTTGACTGTCTCTTTGTTGTGTCCTTAGTGATATAATTTTTGCTGTTCTTTGTAGTGGTTGGTAAGCTGCCCTTCTTTGAGTATTTCTTTTTATTTTCACTTTCTTTAGGTTGGGTGTCCTCCTTGTTGCCTCGATGACTGTATTCTTATGTTTTTCCTTCTAACAGAATTTCTTGTATAAAAAACAAAAATAATAATAATAAAATTGAAATGGACCTGTATGAAGAAGTATCTCTGTAAATGTTTCTTGTGAGAGTATACCTGTTATAGTGAGTGAATGTTGTGAATGATCTTTTAATGTTAGTACTCAGTTCTTCAATATAACGGAGTCCTATTTGTTGGTGTTTTTCCTTTTTCTTAAGGCATTGATAAACTATATTTGGAAAATAGTTTGTACACTCTCTGTTCCAAAAATAGAGATAGATTTCTACTTTAGAACAATAATTAGCCATGATATTCTATTAATATTGGAAACAAAAAATTGTCTATAGAAACCATCGGTTTTTTAAGGCATCTCTAATTTTGTGATAGATGGAGTAATATAGATTTTCCCCTAGATTTTTTTAGCATCTAAAGTGCAATTCATAATGTATAAAATGTGTTAAGGGGCTGGTTCTCAAATCCAAGGGCAAACATCATTATGAACTAAAACATTAAAATCTGATTTTCTTTCCTTTATTTTTCCCAGTTGTTCCGTTGGGAAAATGTAAAATCCAATTTACACTCTTTTGTTTTTCAACTTATTTGTGTAATGACACTACAGGTTTAGAATCTCGACTTGCAACACTCACAGTAGATGCCTCTGATCTCAACAAGCTCTCAGGAATCAGGAGTCGTACTGACCTGCCTTCCACCTTTCAGCCAGACGATATTCTCCAGCTCCTCACCACCCTTCCAGCCATATTCAATACATTAAATGTTCGTCGTGCCATCTTGCCTGCTGCTAATGGACATTGTTCCGCCCGTGCACTCGCTCGTTACTATGCATCTCTTGCTGACGGTGGTGTGGTCCCACCTCTAGATACATCTTCTTCCAAGCCACCACTTGGCAGCCACCATCACATTCCTGTATTCAGTTCGAAGAAACCCACCTATAAGAAGCAGTGCAAAGGTGGGTCCTCCTTGAGCTCATCTTGTAGTAGTTCTGACACATTGGCAAATTATGATAATAATTCCAATGAGCAAGGCACGCACAGTAGAAAAAACAAACACTCTGGTAATTACACAAGGGTACCCAGCAGAAGTAATAATAATCTTACTACAACTGGTAGTGGCGAGCTGGTTGAGTATCATCAAAATGATGCCAAGATGATTTTTAGTGATCCAAAAATTCACGATGCATTCTTGGGTTCTGGAGAATATGAGAACCTAATATTTCCGAATGGGGGCTTTGGGCTTGGATTTAAGAGAGTTTTGTCGAAGGATGGCTCCCTTGTTGGTTTCGGGCACTCAGGCATGGGTGGATCAACTGGCTATTGTGACATGAGCAACAGGTTTGCTATTGCTGTGACAGTTAACAAGATGTCATTTGGGGCTGTGACTGCAAATATTATTCACTTAGTTTGCTCAGAACTAAATATTCCGATACCCATGGAGTATTCTGGTTCAGGAGGAGGACCAAATGTGACCTTGGATTTAGAGAAACCTCTTATAAATTAGGGAGATCATATTCTTGCCTTTTTAGTTACTGTCACAAACTGTAAGTGGGGTTATATTTTTCCTCGATGCGATTGACACATTTTCATTTACTTCGGCACTTCTTTTAGCTGTTAATATTATTAGCAAACTAATATTTTCAGCTAGGAAATTAAGTTTTCCACTAGAAGGTACTATATTTTAGGCTTAAGTGACAAATATGTATTATAGCATGACAAAAATCTGGTTTTATATTCTGGCATTGAAGAATAATTCTGTTTTAACTTCTTATTATTTTAATTTTACTATTGTTGATATTGATCGTAGTTTGGTAGCATCTATCATTCTGTTGAAGGGCATTATTTATTTTGAAAAAACTACTTAAAACGATTTCAAATGAAATTATATGAATATATTTGGGAATTACCAATGAATTGTCCTTCTAATGGGGTGATTAAGTAGCAAATCTCGTATGGTGCGTAATATTAAGTGACTAAAATTTAACATTACAGATATTTTAGTTACTAATCTCTTATTTGGGATTTTGTTACTTTTTACTGAACTATGGTTATGTTTTAATTTCCTTTTACATGTTTTAGGTATTAAGATATTTATAGTTGTAATATATTTCAATAGATAAATATCTTGGTTTTTAAGTGGTGATTGAAGAATTATATTTATCATTTTATTATTTTATTTTATTTATTCTCAAACAAAAATAATTTGATGACTTTAACATAATGTAGCCAAAGAATTTTGGTTAAGACAGTGACATTGTGATTTTACTTTACTTATATGTTTTATTATAGGCTTGTGTTGCTATCTGTGATTTCTATGGAGACATGTAACCAAGCATGACAGTTGAACCCTATGGCTTCAAGACGAAAGCGTGATTAACAACATTGTAATACTCTAGTCCTCATCTTATAATAGGACAAAAATTCATTTCTTTAAAAGGCTCAAGTATACTAAGAGCATTATCGCATTATTGTGATTTTTAAATTAGGGCTATGGTAGGCTAAGCGGGTCATGGGACGGTGGACTAAGATTTAGACGTGAGTTTTTACAAATAGTATCAAAATCATGACTTAATCGGAAGTGGGAGCTAAGTGCTATTTAAGAGTCAGCTATAAAACTCTTTTGAGTCAACTCTAGAATTTTGACTTTAAAGTGTCTGGATATGGATATTGGTGAGACTTCATTTCAACCAAGTTGCTACAAATGATATTAGAGTTCTGACTTAACCAAAAATGTGAACTAAATATTATGTAAAACTACATGCTACTTTGTAGAGAAGGTAAGAGTCAACTCTGGAACTCCTAGGAGTCACCTTTAGAGTCCTAAATTGCACGAGTTTAAAGATTATTTGGATCTTGATGGGGACGTAAAATATTTAAGTGGAAATATTATAATACCATAGTCTCACATTAGATAATGTGAAAAAAATTGTCTTATTATAAGACCTAAGTCTTCTATTAAGAGCATAACAACTTTCTTATAGATTTTTAAGTTATGCATTTGGTAGGCTAAATGTGTCTTATGATAGTGAAGTAATCATTAATTTAAATTTGGGATTTTACAAAGTAGACTAAGTATTTGAAAGAATCAATGACCCTTAGGTATGAAAATGAAGAACCACAAAAAACATGCTTTTATTCATGAAGGAAATATATATATTATTGAATCAACTTTACAAGTTGGCTATACACCAACTATATACTATCCTTCAGTAAGTTACGAAAACAACTAGGGAACATCTTTTACCAAACTAAAAACTATTAGTTAGAAAACATAACGACTTACTAATTGAATTTATCTTGATGCTCTATTCCAGGATATTCTTTTGATGATTTGGCCTTTGATGCATTGATTGAATTTCCTGTGTTATGCTCAATACTCCATCCACAAGTGGGAGGTATACAAGGATTATGAACTCCCAACTTGGAAAACAAATGCTAGTGAGATATTTTGCCCAATGCCTTGTGAATAGATCTGGCAAATTATTTTTAGAATCAACATAAGTAGGAAAGATAATACTAGACATTTTCACGTACAAAATGGCAATCAAGCTAAATATGTTTTATCTTCGAGTGGTAAATAGGATTAGAAGAGATCCCAATGATAGCTTGATTATCACAAAAAACAACAGTTGGTGTAGGTACTTTGACAGTAAGCTTAAGGAGTAAATCTTGAAGCTACATTATTTCACAAATGGCAGTAGCTAATGCACGGTACTTGGCCTCAGTGGAACTACTTGATGTAACGCTTTGCTTTTTGGAATGCCAAGACACAATGGAGGAGCCCAAAATCATAAAAAAAAACCAGTAAGAGATTTCCTAGTTTTAGGACAACCAATCCAGTCATTGTCACAAAATCCGTAGAGAGTTAAGTTGCTTTCAGAACAAAACAATATACCTTGTCCAACTGTGCCCTTCAAATAACGTAGAATTTTGTGAGAACCAGTCAAGTATAAATTAGTGGAATTCTGCATATATTGGCTCAATAACTAGACATAACAAGCTATATCGAGCCTGAAAATTGTCAGATATAAAAGTTTACCAACAAGGCATCGAAACACAGTAGGGTCAGCAAGAAGAGTACCTTGATTGTCTTTATACTTGGTATGTTGATCCAAAGGAATAGTGAGAGGCCGTGAATCCATCAAGCCAGTTTGGTTCAACAAATCCAATATATATTTACATTAACAAATGCTGTTAGAAATAATATAACGATGGAGTATGATATTACAAGGAAGAAGACGAAAGGAACTTAATCAAAATATATATATATATTAATACTAAATGGTTGTATAGCTATTTATAAGCCTACAAAACCTGACTATTACAAAACAGCAAGCAAAAGTCAAAAAAAAATACAACTAATGACAACTCACATCCTTAATTATAATAAGAAGCAAAATTCAAAATTTGACAACTATTGCCGACATCAAAGAGATTTGGGCTGCCGACAATAATTTGGCCTAATTATTGTGTCGCTAACAACAATCTCCACCTCGACACAATATTGGATCACCAAATAGCCAATTCCTAGTGAAGAATATTCACCAAGCTTGTGCAATGCTCAAACTTGATACCGGGAAGAACCTTAGTTAACATGTCTGCCGCATTATCTTTCGTGTTGACCTTTGCTACAATAATATTGCCTTCAGCAATAATCTCCCGAACTTTATGATATCTCACATCAATATGCTTTGTACGTTCATGAAACATACTATCCTTGGTGAGATGAATTGCACTTTGGCTATCACATAATATCTTCAATTTTCGAACATCTTGAGTTAAATCTCCATACATATTTCGAAGCCAAATGGCCTCCTTCATGGCATCAGTGATGGCCATATATTCGGCTTCTGCGGTAGAAAGAGCGACACAGTCTTGTAGACGAGAACGCCAACTCACGGCACAACTGCCAAAAGAGAAAATATAGCCCGAAGTGGATCGCCGACTATCAAGACAGCCGGCATAATCTGAATCCACATAGCCAATCAAACCAATATTAGAATCACAAAACTCAAGGTGTGTAGATGTTGTACCTTTCAAATACCGTAGTATCCACTTAACCGCTTGCCAATGCTCCTTGCCTGGATTAGACATAAAGCGGCTTACAACACTAACTGCATGTGCTAGATCAGGACGTGTGCACACCATAACATACATAAGAGAACCCACTGCACTTGCATATGACAAATTTTCCATCTCTTCAATTTCTTCTTCAGATGTGGATGACATGTGCTTCGTCAATTTGAAGTGTGCGGCAAGAGGAATTGTGACAGGTTTGGCTTTGCTCATACCAAATCTATCCAAAACTTTCTTAACATAACCCTCTTGAGATAAACAAAGTTTCTTGGCTTTTCTGTCTCTGACAATCTCCATGCCAAGTATCTTCTTTGCCGCACCAAGATCTTTCATTTGAAATTCATAACTTAATTGTGCCTTCAACTTCACAATATCTGACATGCTCTCTGAAGCAATGAGCATATCATCCACATAGAGTAGCAAATATGTGTACAAACCATCATCATTCTTTATGTACACACAAGCATCAAAACTACTCCTCTTAAATCCAATACCA
>JAUMHB010025563.1:3442-24008 GCA_032359685.1 Pittosporum tobira
TTTCATGTTCAATAAGTACCATTTTAACTCCAGGGCACCCAGAAAATCTAATTAGATAATCTAGGAATTAGAGTATTGAATCATAGATCGAAAATTACAATCTTTGAACTATCTATGCAGAATTAACAATAAAAAAACAACAAAATACATTAAATTCGATATTCGTAAACAGGGAGAAAAAATTAAGAATGATATTCCAGATTTTAGATACGAGAGTTCTACTTGTACCTGAACGAGAGTTCTTATCCGCAGGTCTGGTTTCTGCCATTAGAGGACATGCAGTTGAGAGATGGAACGGGAGGATGATGAATATGAATAAGTAATGGGCTACGGCCCAATTTTGAGACTGTGAGCGGATAAACAAAATTCTCGATATCACAAGCCCAATGTCAATTATTAAAAGTATAGCATCGCAAATTCGCAATATCTATCATGTAACTCTGAGTAACAAAAAAAGTTTTATTTCATAATTTTTTAATTTTATATAAAATATATATATATATATATGATATTGGTATTAACTATACTAAAAATTAGCACAAAATAAATAATGCAGAGAACACAGTAAGACACTTCTAATTTTAAGATCCACAAAATAATCTACTGTCACATCATTCTAAAAATAGGACTGTTTCTACGATTTAGTCGATCAAAGTATTGATAAAATCAAAATACCAGTTAATTAAATAAAACATAAAAAAAAATGAGCATGTGACATTAGGCCTTATTGTTATCTTGGCTGACTATTTTTTTGGATGGTTGAGATTGAGTTGGTTGAATAACTTTCTCTTGAACAAAATTTTATGACGAACAAAGTAAAATGTATTGGGCCCATTTAAAGCCTAACTTTGAAATAAACGTAATTTTAGGATCTCACTCACAAAGTGGAGGAATATTTAAAAGAAATACTTGGAGAGGGATACAAATTTAGCCTTTTACTGTTTGGAAAAAAATTGACACTACCTGATTTTATTAGCTCATTTCCAAAATTAGTCTATCTTTATAACATCATAAACCGAAAATGGTTTAAAAATATATTATTTTTAGAGATGATGTGAAATTTCATCTATATATAATAGAATGTTATATCAATACCAAATATACAGTATTATGCTATAAGATGAATATAATAAGGCCCTCCTATATGGGCGATGCTTCAATGGTTCAATTTGTACAGCACAAGGGTCTCTCTAGGATTCTATTTTCTAGTTTGGCCTGTACTCAAGGGGCGTGCTCTAGTGTTTACCCAACAACCATAGTGCCTGATCATAAAGCAATGCAATCAAGCAATCCTACGATACCTTATTGAATATTGCCAACTGAGCTATCGGTAAATTTGCTTCAAATCCTTTCGAGAAAAAAAAGTGGACATATCATAATACATCATCTAAGATCAACATTTTTTTAACAAAATGTTGTTGCAGTCCTTAACAAAACGTCGATTTTTTATGCGGTTTTAACAACCATCGTAGTTTTGTTAAAAAAATTGATCTTGTAACAAAATTGATCTTGTAGGTTACATTATGATGTAGCTGCCATGGTCCCAATCTTATCAGTTCTCCATAAAGGTCAAATAATCCCGCTAATCCATCATCAATATAGCATCCAACAAAACCTACTTGAATATCATAATACAATTATTATAAAGAGCCACTTGTACATTACAAAGTACAGATATTAGCAAAACAAAGATTACGGGGTATAACTCCGGCACGCTTGAATATCATAATACAATTATTATAAAGAGCCACTTGTACATTACAAAGTACAGATATCAGCAAACAAAGATTACGGGGTATAACTCCGGCACACATATGAAAACGTGAAAGGATTGATGCTCAACCTAAACAAACTAAGAACCCTATTAAGGAAAAGGTGTCATGCAAAACAGTTTTCATAATCCATCAATGTTATTAATAACAGCCTGAGCCACCAATGGAGTAAAGGTCGATTGCTTTTCTTCTTCTCTTACGCTTATAACTTGCCAGCTGCAAAGTTTATGTGCTAAGCTGTGATTCTTGCCCGGCCCTTAGCAATCCTCCGAATAATGACTCTGTGACCGCCCTTTGTAGCTTTGCTGCTCATTTGTTTAAAGGTACACTAATCAGAAAGATGCATCTATGATTCTATTCACACAATTCTAATCACTATTTAGCATTTTTGGGTGAGTCATTAATCAGCTATGAATATGCTTCACAGTGCAGGAGATAAAACACCGGTCGTGCTCGTATAGAAAGAAGAAGTACAACTAAATAAACCCTTTTCCTCCAAATTTTAATCACTACTGACGGAAATCATTTAGCTCAAAAAATAAGGGAGTATGATTTACACCCGACTTTACCTTCAAAAGCTGAAGACCTTCAAATATTTCTAAGTTCCTTACTCCAGCTTTACCAATACTCAACTCAAGTCAACAACATTTTTATCCCAAAATGCTCTAAAACTAAAAATCTAAAACTAATGAGGGCATAAATGTACAAAATTGATTTTAAACAACTTCTACCAATATCCAGAAATTACTTGAGGATAAAAGGGGTGAGGACACGAAATGAGCAACAAGTAAACAAACCATAAGCATACAAGTGCCATGCATGTCTGAAAAATGCAGATACATGATATACAAAGAGAGAGAACTACTGAGCTAAGAATCCATGATTCCTTTTACGCCTGATGGTGCTAGGTTGGTATGTTCGTTTGGGAAACAAGAGCATTGGCACACTCAATGAAGAGTCATCGCCTGCAGTATAGAATAAGCAGCAGTTTATGAATAAAACAAAGAGTGCCAAGAAGAAAAATCACAAAGGCCAATATAAGAAATCAATAACACCTCTACTGAACTTAACACTATTTCAGGACATATTAAAAACACTAAAAAATAAATTTTAAATATTTTTAAAAAAAAAAACAAAAAAACTAGCAACTTTAAGTGCTGTTTATAGTAAACAACGCATTAATACCATACTCAAAGGGGAAAAGGCTGTACTCCCCTCTTTCCCCAGGAAAAGTAAAAACTCAAGCCTTACCAAAGTCATCGAGAGGCTATATCTTCAACAGCCCTAGTCCAAGAGGCTAGTGACACTCTTCAGTCCAGATAAAAAGCTACAGGGGAAGGATCAGCTTTGCAACCTATCGGCATTAATAAGTAGACACACACTTTCGTGATCATAATCATACACAGTTTGGCAGCTAATATACTCATGGTATTAGTCTGCTGGATATTCTTCCTCCAGTCTAGCAGGGTATATGTAAATGCTGGCCATGTAAGAAAAGCTACCGATTATGTGAAACACTTTACAATCTACTTCACATTATTACCACACAAAGTAAATAAATTACTTAAATTTGATGTCTTATGTAGATCTTCTCTTCAAATTTTGTTAATTTGTTAACCTACTTGCCTAAACCTGAGCTTTCAACCTCAGTTTGGGCTTTAGAAGAACTCAACTTAGGCTCGCTTTATGTTAACAATTCTAAGTTATAGCTTAATTCTAGGTTTCTTTGGTAGGTGAGACATGCTTAAACCAGAGTAAAATCAACTCATATTTCCTAAGCAGAATTTCTTCTTTCTCACTTCGTATAAAAAGGTTTCTCATAAAATGCCCCACCTCTCTCTCCCTCTCGCGCGCGCACACACACACACACACACAGACAACAGAGAGGCAGTATCTCAATTAATTTTTTGAAATGCTTTGTTTTATGTATTCCAGATATATGAAAAGATCTGCTTAGAACTCAACGAAGGTTAGCATAAGATAATTTGAGGGTACTGAAATATTAATTAACAGGCAAATAAGCTTAATAAAAATACAATTACAAGCAACGGAGGTTCTCTGTATCTCTATTCTATATTACATCAGATTATATAGAGAGGGAGAGAAAGTACCATCAGGGAGGAAAAATTCGAGGGAAGGAAGACCACAAGGGTATAGGAAACCTCCGGAAGATAATCTATTTAGGGTTCCGACTTCATTTTGGGGAAATTGGACGGAGGAGGTACCGAGCTCGGAGATAAATTGTGATGGGAAGAGCTTCGGCGTCGTGTCAATGGCTGGAGATACAAGTTGAAGGTTCAAATTAGGACTCTTCTGACTGATCAAACGGTTCATGAAAGCAGCACCGCTAAGAAGTAAAGTCTTCGTCGACATTTTCCCACAACTACCGAGGTGTTTGCTTTGTCACTAAAACCCTAGAAAGAGAAGGAGCCGAGCATCAACACCGTCCGGGTGGGTGAAGAAGCACCCGTTTCCCTACCCTTTTTTTTTCTTCTGTAAAAAAGCTATTTATTTATTTATTATTTATTTATTTATTGACATTTATAATCAATTACAACATCGATGGCAAAATACAACACACAACCACGCACTCCCACGACTATTTCCTTTTTTTTGGGTACATCCCCGACTATTTCTTTAAACTGAAAGCAAAATAAGTTTTTTTTTTTTTTTTTACTGCAGTATTGTATGTAGGAGAACGTGTAATTCATGTTTTCCTTTCATTTTCAAGTATAAAGAAATTAAAAAATAATACTCTTTCTGTTTTAAAATATAATAAAATATTAATTATAAAGACTTTATTTAATATTTTAAAATTAAAAATTATATTTTTTTTATTTTATATTTTTTTAACAATTGTATTATATAAATTTTAAGACGTATAAAAAATATATTAAAATAATTTATTCTTAAAATTTTAATTTAAATTTTAAAATATTTTAAATTCAAATTTCAAAATAACGTTCATATATTTTGATACGAAAATATTATGTCAATTCTACGATTCTACAAGTAAAATCTCAATTTTTACAAGTGTAGTAGATTTATTATTTATTTTGCTTGGAAACTTTGTAGTAGTCTAGTAGATTACTTTCACTAGTAGGCTTTGATACTCGCCTTTCAGAATAATTAAATATAAATCTCTTTTGCCTCACAATGTTTGTTAAATTTTGGATTAGTAATCAAACTGAACAACTGTATCCCTGCAATTACAGAAATCAAACTTCTTTAAACTATTGCATTTAAATAAATAGAAACTCCAACAAAATGAAAGGGAGTAGTAGTGTGCTACATATAAATCCAAGAAGAATAATTCAACACAAACTGGCAAAGCACAGATTCAAAAATTCCGACCTGAGCCGCATCCAGTTACACCATGAACAATTACAAATAAAGCATCCCCATCAACCCCGGCAATTTTCCAAGACCAAAAAATTTTAAAAAAACAAAGGGAACAGAAAAAAAGGAGGAAGAAACCCCCAGAGACGAATCGCGTCAGTAGCGAAGAAATAACTCAACTGACTTGAAATTTTACACTGTGCCAACCGAATAAAGAAAGCATGGAAAGGCTTTTTCCCCACAATATAGAGAAGAAAAATCTAAGTTAAAAAGAACCTCACAACTCAGAACCAACTTGAAGCGTTGAATCAGTGACTAAACCCAATGTGCCTACATCTTCAGATATGCATGAATGAACTGATCCTTGTCAAATCACGGAACTTTATTCATCCACTTGAAGTGCAGAGATCCAACTGGAAACCGCGGTTTGGGTGTCTGCCTCTACGCATGGAGAAAGAGATAGTGGAGTGATTGAAACCTGTTCCCAATTACACAACAATGTCATATACTCCACATAGTCCAACATATTCTTAAATCCCTCTAAACCCATAGAGAATTTTAATATAGAACTTACATATCCAGTTTCAAGAGCTCTGAAATCTAGATCCTCGTTCATGTCTTCTTGATCCTCGTCCACAAACTGCAATTGCAAATAGTAAACATACATTAATTTCAGTAGGTTAGCTAAAAGAATCATTTTAAGGTAAATGTTTATATATATAATTATGGGTGACATGCGAAATATAACTTAAGAAAGCGCTAGTGGATTTAACTTAAGAAAGCGCTAGTGAACAACTATACATGTATTTTCACCGAGAATGCTTGAAGTTCTTAATAAAGCTAAAAGCATAAGCAGCAAATGAAGTGGTAAGATCTCTTACCTCTAGTCTGAAGTACTTCACGGTCTGTTTAGAGTCAGATTTCCCAGCAACTCCAACTGATTCAACCTCCACATTCATTTTCTGAGTGGTCACTCGACGAGCAGCACCCTGAAAAACAACACAATACACAAAATGAGCACAACAGCCCAAAGTATACTGATAGAATAACAACCAATTATGCATCTTATAAGAGCAACCTACAGCGGCAGAGGCATCCCGACTGAGCTGCGCAAGCTGCATGCCCAGGCTTTGCTGATTGGACATGAAGCGTGCAGCGGACGCCTGCCTGCTGGCCGAGATAGCTTGCCATCTTGGTGTGGACCTCCATGAACTTTGTCTGGTTAATTTGAATCCCTACAGAAGAAAAAGAATATGACAAAATATTTGAAGGAACACAAATATTTACTTACATCTGGGCAATTATTTGTTCTTTCATTTCCATCTAGGCAAATATTTTCTTTTTCCAAGGAAGTATGTTACATGATGTTAAAACCTTTTTTGTCCTCTTAGGAGAAAAATGATATAGAATACAAATTAGTCACGGAATGTAGAGATTAAGTGCTAGCATGAATTTGACAAGCGAGTAAGTGATTCCATAATCCAAACAAAATCTTATCAACAGCAAAGAAAATAGGAATACATAATTGGTTATTCCCCTCTCCCTAGTTTCCACGCAATGAGCACCAAACAAAAATATCCCTTCACATGTTTTCTGCCCCTTGAAAGCAGTATTATATGCATGAGGCAACTTCGCAAAGGACCTATTTTCAATGACATCATTCACAAATCTCAGTTTCAAGCGAATTTTTGTTACTCATCTACAGTAGAAAGAATTTTCTCGAGTTAGTTTAACGCAACAAAAACTTGTCCCAACCAACTATGGTGAACTTATGTAATTTGCTTCACAGTTCTTCTCAGTTTAGGGCAGTTTGCTTTGTTCAACAGTATCATATCCTATTTTCTTGACTATATTTATCCAATCTGCTACTGGTTTTCTAATTCCTCTGGAACCATCATCAACAATGACATAGAAAGAAAAATCAAACAAATTTTTACTATAGCTGGAAAGAGAACTGCAGAAGTAGCAAGAAAGAATAATAACTTCAAGAGAGTTTAATTACTAAACTAAGATTGCAAATGTGAGCATTATTTTGAGAAAAGGTATCTTTTGATTCTGCATTGCAGAATCCATATGCTAAATAAATATTCTTCAAAGCTAACCTTGTTTTTCAAAGGAGACAACGGAACATCTATATTCAGTGAGCAATTTTTGGGGAAAACTCCCTTCTCTATGTCTCTCATAGCTGCATTTATTAGTGGCATGCAGACAGAGACTGCATCCTTGAAATCATTTTCTTGGCTTTCGTCCTTTTTCCTGAAATAGATGATGATATAGTATCACCTATGAATTACATAAAACAATGGTTGTAAAATGAAGCAGCAATAAAGTACCATACAGCATTCAACTCACCAGTTCAGTGATATAGCTACAGATGGTACACCACTAATTAATGCTTCTTTGGCACCTGCTATAGAACCTGAATAAAACCTGCGGAAATAAGGCGATAGATAAACATCAAAATTGTTTGTTCACTGAGAAAGGCCTAGTGTAAGTACCAAAAAATTAATCGATACTCAAAGCAACACATATCCCTACGTCAATTTATGCTCCAGATACAAAAGAAAATGTGTCACCATATATGTGCTGTATGAGGATTGAGCTAACAGGGAAATCAGAGAATTATAACCACTTACATATGATGCCCGCAGCTTGAACCCCTGTTGACTCCACTAATTACCTGAAAAATTATATGAAATTGTGACTCCTCAGCACATCATCAACAGCGTCCATAATCTCATTGATGATTTACAACATAGAAGTACTAATACTAAAACAAACCAGTATGGGCTTAGACCAAGAGAACAATGCCCCTGACAATGCTAATGACACACAATCCACAGGAGTCCCTGAAAGATGCATCAACAAAAGAGTTGCATTAAAACAAATTTATGCACTAAAATTCCCTTTTTCTTTCCAGATCAAAAACAGAAACAGGTGTTGAGTGAAATCCGGAAAGTAACAAAGCCATACCAGAAACTTCATAAGCATTGGCACCACTAATTTCAGCTGAATTAACAGAAACTGTTTCTCTGACGGTCATGGAATGACCTGATAGAGACTTGTCCCTAACCAATTCACCAATAAAAATCAACAAAACAAAAAAGAAAGAAAGAAAGAGAAACTAAATTTAAAGACGAGCAATGCATAAAAAAGAGGACGCTTCCATACCATAATGAAATGATACAACCTAGAATTCAAACAAGAAGCAGATAACAAAATTGAATGAACTATAAAATCAACGTTTATACAGCAAATCATGAAAGCCACTTTGTCAAACAACAAGAATTAGCAAAAGCCAAGCGCCAAATCAATCTTAGATACGTTATAAATAAACCAAAAAGGATAAAAGCAGAGAAATTTACGATTGGGGAGCGCAGACGTGGACATTATAGAGGGCTTGACCAACCAAAGCTTCAACAAGATATTTAAGACCTGGTGACTCAATCCCATCACCATTTGTAACCAAAATAATGGGCTTTTCTGGATTTTCCGCATTGTCTTCAACACCATCAGAAGAAGAAGAGGGTTCTGTGGTGGATTTTGGTTCTTCTCCGATGCCCTTTCTGCTTAGGAGAACGTCTTGTAGATTCGAGACTAGACCGGGAGGCAACAAGTTATTCTTTACAGCATGGCTCGTCATTCTGTTCGTAGAGAGAGGGAGAAAAATTGGTTGGGCTTGTGATGAAGAATCAAAACCCTAGAGAGAGAAGAAAAGGAGGCTGATAAAGTGGTGTGGAATTGTAAAAGTGGAGAGATTGGATAGACCGGTTCTAACGGTGTTATTTACAGAAAGGAACTAGTTACACATGTATGTTATATGCATATGTGCGCGTGTATAAAGAGAAAATTTGTGTATGTATAAAGAGATCACTTGGTTTGATGGATGGTGGTACCAGGAGAGAGGGGAAGAAGAAACAGTGATGAATCTTTAGAAGATGGGAGAAGATGCCAAGCGCGTTTTTACGATCTTCGGACTTGAGAGTAACTAAGGGTCAAGGCCCAAGGGAGTGTCCTGTTTGCTAATCGCTCGTGAGGCGCGTGAAATATTGGAGAGCTTTCTAATTATTTTTGTTATTAGCAGATCGATGATGTGAGCATCTTCACACGTGGCAACTTGCGATTCACTGTACCGATGGGGCCGTGTTGGAGGAAGATTATATAATTGAGAAAAAATATTTCCTGGTCGTCTGATATGTTGTCTACAAATAAACAGTCATTAACTACAGCTGTTAAATGTTTTTGTTATTATAATTAGAATTCAAGCTTTCGTCCCTATTCATTCTTTTCATATATTTTTTTTATTTTTTATATATTTAATTTAAACTATTAAGTATTTGATAACCAATTGAGATTATAATAAATAGTTGATAGAAAAGATGTCATGTTCCATCATCTATTTTTTATGATTTTTTTCTTAAAACATTAAGATTTTTCACTATACATATTTAGATACTAATTTATGGTTTTGTTTTAATACTAAATTCTTGAGAAGTATTACAAATTGTGAAATTTTAATATTGGCTCTAATTAATTTTTATAAGATACATTAAGTTACGAAGAGTTTGAACTCTAAATATTCTCTCAAATTATAAGAGTAAAAAATCCTTCAAATCTTGATTTTAAGTAATCTTTATAAGTTACTTCATACATACAAAATTACAAAGGATTTAAAATTTAAAAATTCTCTCAAATCTTGACTCTAACTAATATTCATAAAGTGTTTCGTACTCACCAAATTATGAAAAAATTAAAGCCTAAAAATTCTACTCAAACCTTGGCTCTAATTAAGGTGTACAATACTCACTTTAAAAACTTAACAAATTAATGTCATAATTTTAGTCATAAAAACCTGTTTTGATAGAACTAAAAATTATCATTGATTTCAGAACTAACGGAGTGTAATACGCTATTATTAGAAAAATATGTTTGGGAAAACAAAAACTTCGTCTTTCCAGAAAAATAAACTGCCCCAATTAGAAATGATGGGATTCCTTTTTTACCTAGTTGAGGACTCAAATACTTAACAGGACAAACCAATTAATGGAGTAGATCATTGATTTGGATTTATTTTAGGACAACCAATCAATGAGGTAGATAATTGATATGATTTGATTTTGATTTTCCAACCGACGGCTGTCTGTCTGCATGCATAACAGGTAATAAAGTAAATTTAATTCCTGTCTAGCAGAGGCAGCACAGCAGCTTCCTGTGAGTTGTAATGTTGTTATCAGTAAAACCGTAAAAGTCGATCGGTAAAAATGTAGTATCACTTGGCTTTCTATCTGGAAAAATATCTACTTTTGTTATGATGTTTGATCATAGATGCTGCTTCAATTTAACTTTGAGGGCTTCAATTACTGCGGAGAAGTCATGGTCACTAAGCCCAAGAGACTTGGCCACCTTGTAAAGCTCATTTGTAGCTGCTGCTATGGGTGTAGCTTGTGAAACTGATTCTGCTAATCCAAGTGCAAGCCTTAGGTCCTGCACGCCCCCAAATACACACGCACAATTTGTTGTTAGGGCCGGAACTTGTTGATATATATATGACTATGTAAATGCATCGTTAGGAAGCTTGCAACCTTCTGTTGATGTTTCAGGGGGAAAGCGGTGGGATACTTGGATTGGGCCATTGACGGACCTTTCATGGAGAACATCGGGGCACTTATTGATCCCTGTGACACTACCTGCAAGCAAAATTCAACCCAACTATCATGAATGGGAGAAGAAGATGAAACAATGGTTTTTTTTATGGAATATAGTGAATGACCACAGATATAAAGCTTATCATCCTGCAAAACCAGTCTTGATTTAGGGAATACCTCAACCAGTACACTTGGGTCCAGTCCTACTTTTTCGCTGAGAAGCAATCCTTCAGAAAAAGACGCCATCATGCTGCAAATAGTTTTAACACCAAAACAAACAATTTTTTTTTTTAAATGAGAAAAATTATGTAATAATTTGGTTATTACTCAGAAAAAAAAAAACACAATCTTAAAGGAAAAATTATCTCGAGCAAAATTCCTGCAGAACCTTCCCATGATCATGTTGACAACAAGTTTCATTGCAGCTCCGTTTCCAACATCCCCCAAGTAAAACCGTGACTGGAATCAAGAGGCAAATGATAAATTTAGACCTACGCAATATACATACATACTCTGTGTATCTCTGTGTGTGTGTGTGTGTGTTCTACAGAGAATGCAAACAAAATACCTTCCCCATGATGTCCAGGTATGGAGCAACAGTTTCATATAGAGATCTGTCACCTGAAAGATTGCTTCTATGGCTTCAGTTTAAAGCCTTCTCCACTTCGTAGGACAAAGCTTTTGGTCAAAAAGAAAGCCACCAAGTAAATTTGGCTAATGAGGTAAGACTAGATAGGATGCTTACCTGCAGTCAGGAATATCAACTGTCCATCCTCTGCTGGCTTCTTGGAACCTGAAACTGGGGCCTATAGAAAACGAATTAAAAAAGATACAATTGAAAAGGAAAATATGAGTAATATACCTCCAGAAATAATGCTCCAGTAGCTTTGATATGTCCGCTGATCAGTTTAGAAGTGGCACCATCAACTGTGGAGACATCAACATATCTGCATTCAACTTGTAAACTATCAAACCTAAACTAATTAATTGACTAGTGGATTATGTTGGAGATTCTACTATGGTGCCAAGACATCGAAAACTCATTTTTGAGGGCACATAAGGAAAATACCCTTTTCCTGGACTCATTCCATTTGCAGCCCCATGCTTCCCGCAAGCAACATCCACCTGATAGTAGTTGATGCTTATTAGCCATTCCCAATATATCAGAATAAAATACGCTAAACTTTAACGTACGCACTGCACTTTCAGGATCAGCAAGCATGGCAAACGTGACATCACAAGATGCAGATACTTCCTCCGGTGATGAAATATATCTGCATATAAAGAACAACTATTTATTTAGGGGGAGATGAGATTGTAATAAGAAGTAGCATCGGTCCCCAAAATTCACATAAGTGCATAGACATGACATGTACATGATTTCCTAATGCCCTATTCGACTAAGTTCAACTCAACTCAACTATGCCTTTTGTTCCAAACTACTTGGGGAAGGGGTCTCATCTAGGGACAAAGTTGGATGAAAACACTGTTTCATCCAACCCAACATCCACCGTCCAGATTTCAATCTAATGGTTGAGAATAATGCACATCCACTACTATTAGTAGCGGACGTGTTTTTTTCTACCTGGAACGTTTGCTACTAATATTAGCGGATATAATGAATACTGACCGTTGAGATTTACACCTGAACGGTGGATATTGGGTTGGATGAAATAGTGCTTCTATTCCACTTTGTTCATGGATGTGGCTCCATATATATATACTCATCCCATAATAGGCTTCAATAGGCCATATCTATCTAGTTTTCATTCACTGCCTATTGTTATTCTTAGTAGGCTATTGTGGCTATGAAAGATGGATAAAGTGAAACAGACTTGATGCGGAGCGGATAAAAGCCTACTTTGAAGGGCCCCGAAGTCAGACACTAGAACTCATTCTCTCCATTCAGAGAGAATAAAGCCCAGGTTTATACTGATACGGCTTTTTTTCAACTACGAAATCAATAAGTTTTTGACTCGGAGCAGTAGCGAAAGCGAGTCTTCATAGGGCGAAGGACATCGATAATCTATAACAAATATTCGACGTCGACGGATAGGCCTTCTACTGCACCGGGATGGAGCAACAAAAGTTTTGAGAATTCAAGAGAATGTCACGGCTAGACGAGCCGGGTCGTTACCTCCCCTCCGTGAAGCTCTCTCCCTCGCTTAGCTCAGTCAGCAATCTTTTTGCTTGACCAAGAAGTCTTCTTATGTCCTCTGAGGCGCTCTGGTGGAATCCTCGCGGACAAAAAAAGCTCGTAAGATCAAATGAGTTGCTGGTGTATTGGGCGCTGCTTAGCATATACTTGGGGGATGGGTGCAGGGCGGAGAATTTTGATGACTATATATATAACGAAGAAGAAGTAGAAGATGCCCTATTCGCCTAAAGCATTTTACAAAAAAGTAAATGATTAATAATTGGTCTAGCCAAAGCTATTGTGGCCTAATCATTGATTAGAGGTGTCTCATCCAAAAGGGAGCGTTAGAGTGCTTTCTAGTTTCTTGGTGTTTCTGATCAAAATGTAAAGTATGTATATGTAAGTCAAAAAAAAAAATTTAAAAAAAAAAATTAAAAAAAAAAAAATATATATATATATATATATATATATCAGGTTTCTTCTAGTGTGTCTGATAAAGACAATGTCATTATTTTTTTTGTTTAGTCCATATTAAATTCATAATGAAGGCCATTAAGACACCCAGAACTGCCAGAAGAACCAAATATAACATGATCACACCAAAAATCTACCACCTTGGACCAGACTAAAAAGCTATATTTCAACCAAATTTTCAGTGCAAAGCTCAGCAGCTGACAACAGAATAAGAGCCCAGTGCTTGTGACACTTAGTTTTAACTAGTAACTGATCGACCCATTTCCTAGGATTTCTAGTTATCATATTGAAACATAACTTATTTTAAAAGAGATAAACTAGGATGATTAACCTTTGAACATAGAATACTTACTTTGCACCCAAGGAGATGAGGGGATCACATTTACTCTTTGTCCTATTCCAAACGGTGACGTCGCAGCTACAACAGGTCAACAAACCAATCAACAAATGAAATCCGAGAAAATATAAGAAAACTTATCTCCGGAGCATTGTTTTTCATGCTTAAAAGAGATTCAAAAGCCCATTAAATATTATCTCTGGTGGCCCCAAAGATCCTTTTACAGTTTCACACACTTCACCAAATTCTAGACATTATAGGAGCACTTTTATGTTATAGATGTTGGCTGAAAAACATGAAAAAGATTTAATTTTGATTCTTTCTTTTCTATGATAAGGTATAGTAAAATCATACTTATAATGATAGGCATAATAAAAACATGATTGAACCCCAATTTATAGCACAAACTAATTGAAAAGGACGTATGCTTACAATCTAATTGGCAACATTGAGTTTCAAATAGATCCCTGAAATCGTTATGGCACTGCCTTTAGCTTGAGCACAGGAAATAAATAGTCATACCCTGATTTTATGAGGTTTTGTGCCATTGGAGAACCCATAATGCCAAGACCCAGAAAGCCAAGACGTGGTGGAGTTTCATCTGTTGCACACATGCTAAAACTTCGTTCAAATGGATATGAATCAAGGTATGCCAGTAAATCATATTGCATTCACCAATAGCTCGTAAAAGAAAAACAGTGGGAAAATATACGTCATCGTTTTTTACATTTTCGGTACGGGGAAATGTACGTTATCGTACTAGCTTGAAGCTGAAATGAGATTTAGATCATAGTAACGTAATAATACTCTTTTCTTCTCCATAAACAAAAGGAGACTTGTTACTCCTGTCCACTGGCTTTTCTATCATTGGACATCATTAAGACCTTTCTAACATCTCCAGAACCCCTTTGATGCTATAGGTTACCAATTTATATCATACCAGAGTATGGTTAGATTAATCATAGATTGCATCCCCAGCTCAAAAACTTTAGTATCAAACTAGCAAAATATTCATGAACAACTGATCAGCGAATTATTCATATAAAAATCCAAACATTAAATTCAACACGCAACAAAGATACACAAAATCAAGCATGAACCAAACAAATAAGAAGATTCATAAAACTAAAAGATAGTACCTTTGTTAGCAGAAGCTGAAATTTGAGAAGAAAATGGCCTAAAAGAAACAGAAAATCTTGAAAATTTGGAGAGAGAAAGAAAGATAGGGCGTCTGGTTCCAAAGTGGGTGGGTAGAGAAGGGCAAAAGCTTGAACACATTGCCATGGCAGCAGAACTTGTTTTTGGTGGTGAACTGAGAACGGTTGTGGATAATAGTAACAGTACTAATAGATGATTGTACTGCCTTCACCGAGCCACTTCAATGAACTTTTGTACGCACAGTTCAATATCTTGCCTTCTTTTTCGCTCATTTATCCCCTTTTTTCCTTTCTTCTCAAATTTTATATTAGTTTTTGGTATTTCATTCTTGAAACCTGTCCCTTAGCTCATTTATCCCTGTGACGGAGTGAATATTGTACTCGAGTCTTTTTCTCAATTGAAATTATTTATTTATTTATTTTAACTTGCATATTTGTATAAAAAGTGATTAATATATTTATTTAATAACATTCTTAATGTAAATAACTTTTGAGATAAAATAAATCTAGCAATCCAAACTTTTGGTAAAAATAATCCCCAGTTAACAAAACCAGGCTCTTTCATATTGATACATATTAAAATTCAAAAGTGTGAAAAGATAATTTAACATAAGTAATATACTGCTCAACGGGAAACAAAAGAAAAGTAAAAGGACAAAAACACCCTGAGAAACAGTCTAATCAATCGAGGAAACAAAGTTGCACTTTCCAACATTACATAGAAATGCATTTGATTATAGAACCTAATTTAGTCCCCTTTTTTTTCCATTTTTATTCCAAGAAAATTGCTGGTTTAACTTCTAAGAAGTAGTACCGTCAGACTTGGACATGTTACATTTTGATTGTGTCAGAATTAGAGCCACTTCAACTAAAAGTTTGCACAGACCAAAATAAGCAACTGCATTTTGAAAACCAATCCACTCTAACTCTGCAACTGCATTTTGAAAAACAATCCACTCTAACTACCAGCAGTCCAAGGTTATGCCAGGTGGCAACTCCAATACTAAATGTAGTAGTAGAAACATCACTTCCTGTAAGGATGGTACCTTCCGCTTGCAGCACCATCGTTCCCATACACATTACCACCATCATACCCTTCACTGCTGCCACCACCATATCCACTGCCACTGCTACGGCCACCCCCATATCCACCACGGCCACCACCACGGCCGCCTCTGCCACCACCGTATCCACCGCCAGCGCCATATCCTTTACCGCCATATCCAGCACTGCCGCCGCCCCCATATCCTTTATCTCCACCATAGCCAGCAGCAGCACCATAACTAGCCGGATTACCATATCCATATCCAGCAGCACCATACATGGGTCCACCAAATCCAAAGCCATACCCATACCCACCATAACCCGCATAAAGACCTGCGGAACCTCCACCGTAGTTATCGCCATAACCACCGTAGTCACCATATCCACCATAACCTCCGCCACCCATACCATATCCTCTTCCAGTTTTTCCACCCATACCATATCCTCTTCCAGTTTTTCCACCGTATCCACCCCCATACCCTGCTGCACCTCTGCTGAAGCCACCATATGACCTTGAACTACCACCACCACCACGACTATCATTTCCATAATCACTGAATGCTCTTTTTGGCTCAGCCTTCTTTATTTCCACCTACAAAGATTTTAAATCAAAGTGCACAGCTTATCTCCTGTCTCAAAAAATTACAACTGTGCTACCAATTTGTATAAGCATAAGCTAGATCACCTGTTTGCCTCCAAGTTCATGAATTTGGCCATCAGTGAAAATTTTCTCCACGACATCTTCATTATCAAATGTCACAAATCCAAAGCCCCTTGATCGCCCGGTTGTATGATCTAACATAATCTGGTTCTCCACAACATTACCATAAGAAGAAAAATACTCCTTCAACTCATCTGAAATCCAGCCATATGGTTTTATATCAGACATACTCCATAATTTATCAAACTAGATACAATGGCTGGTTCAAATTATTACCTTCAGTTAACAATAATGGTATACCGCCAACAAAAATTTTCTTTGTTCTTAATACTCCTTTACCCTGCTGCTGCTGCTGCATATCCTCCCTTGGGACAGTTCTCTTCACTTCAACCTAATACCGAGTAAAGCAGAATAAATACAAACTCTCTCACAAGAATGTAAATAATATATTTTTTTTATATAAGTAAAATGTAAATAGATACTGTAACTGTTACCAGAAACATAGAATTTAATCAATACATTCATCATATACAACATTCCTACCGGTCTGCCATCAATGACATGGTCTTCCTCCAGGACTTTGTCTGCAACAACTGGGTCAGCAAATGTTACAAATCCAAATCCTCGTGGTCTGCCGGAAACTTTATCCATCATTATCACAGAGTCTGTGATTTCTCCATAATTGCTGAAGTAATTGCCGAACGACTCTGAAAACCATATCACCAAATATATATACAATGAAGAAGGATGAAGCTGATAGTTGTATTTACAGAAAAGAAGAGGAAGATAAAAGTCTCCACATGGTGAATTGTCATCAAATTCAGTGCAATAACAAAGAACATCCCGTGCAACTATTTCATACATGCTTAGATAATTACTCACATCATATAATATTGATTACCTCACTGTCTATCAGCACCTAACACACAATACTCACCAGGTAAGGGACACAAGACATGACATAAACAGGGCTATCTGATAGTCCAAGGAACTGGCACCATATCATCTAGAAAGACTTTGTGCATCCATCATATCAAAATGGAATATTGTAAAATAATAATTTTGTGTTTTACTCATAGTTGTGGCACCGGCTAAATGTCCACTATTATCATTGACACTATAATAGTGAATTTTCTTACATAATGGGATAAAGACGATATACTACATACTTTCAAATAAAATATTACAGTTTTCAAATAGAAAGAGTTAAGATCTAATATATTAACTTCAAAGTCAAAGAATACGCCATCAAACCAATTTGAGCTAAGTAGTTAATGGTAATACCAGTATGCCTAGAGTAGTTTATGCTAATACATTTTCAAATAGAGGCAAGACCTAATATATTAATTTCAAAACCAAAGACAATGCCAAGCAACCAAGGATTTGAACTGAGTAGTTGCTGCTAATACAAGTACGCCTAGATTTCCAAATGCCACCGCATCAGGCTTCTTGTCATGGTGCTCTGGTCAAATGACATGACTAGCTATATTAATATTTCTCAAGGCCTTGAGCCCTTGAGGTTACCTGGATGGGGATTGGAACCGGCGGCTGTGAGGTTATTTGTCAGGGTCTATGTTTAGATGAAGCAGCCTTACAGTTAATTTGTTTTTGATACTTTCAAAATTTTCCAGATACCTAAACAATTGTGGTTGACACTCCTGAAACTTTGGACAAAGGTGGTTTAACTTCTTTATTCTGCTGATGACCACCTCCATTTGGTACGTTTACCAACCAAAAAAATTTAGACCACCTTTTGGAGTTTGGTCAAGCATGAGTAAAAATTCCGGTCACAAGTTTTAATGGACACCTGTCCGCACAATAATCATATCTTTTAACTTGTTGACAATTAAAGCTAATGTTCAATCAAACCCAGAGTCTTTTATCTTTAGTAAGTCATCTATGAATAACAACCTTTTCGGCCCAGTACACTACAAATCGATGTCAATCTAAATGTCTAATATCTGTTTAAAAAAAATTGTTTATAAAAAATGTCCGAAACTGAACAACTCCATAAACAAGTACATATTTTCATCATATCTAGATTGTTTCTTAGTTAGATACCTGTGTAGACTTATAAAATAAAGTAGCTTCAGACTAGGTTAACTTAGGGTTATGTGCATATCTCGATCAATTGATTGCTAATGTACAAGAGTTTTTGGTCTCAGTATTGAGAAAATACGCGCATCCCACATTGTGTAATTGGAAAATATTGAGGGAGGTGGAGATTGTTAAAGCAGGCGAATCCCACATCATGTACTTGGGAAAATATTAAGGACCTTATAAGGCCTACCCTCATTTCTATGAGTACCTCTAAAATCCATGGTGTTTTGGATAGACCTGTGGTGGAGTCAGTGGTTTGGTACTCATGGGTGGCCCTCAAGGAAGATCTCCGGTGGACGTCGACAGCTAACAAGTTCACATTTTAAATAAATCTGATAAATGGGTCAATCCCACTCACAACATCACCCAAACGAACAAACAAACAGACGAAAAAAATAAAAGACAAAAGAAGAAGCAGGTATCCATACCCAAAACAAATGAAAAACACAACATTTTTATCCCTAACAGAAGCAATGACTATAAGGATTTCAATATGCTAAAGTTCTAAATATTATCTCAGAGCAATCGGAAAACAATGCATGCCACTCAAGAATAAAGTACATAACACCCCAATTTAATATTTTTAATTTCTTTCAATTATTAAAAAAATCTCTAGATGCATATAATAAAACAGAAAATAAAATAAAACATACCTTCACTAGTCTCCCAAGCAATGCCTCCAACAAAAAGTTTTCTATCACATAAGAAAAACCAACAGTTAATCACAAACCCTCTCATGTGTCTGCCAATATGCCATGACTGACCACAATTGACAACTTCCATACTCTCTCCCCCCATAAAAGACATGTAATTCAAATACTAGAACTAAACACAAAAAAATCTAAAAGAAAACCCTAACCCTAAACAAGCTAATAACTACAAGCTAAGCTAAAACTAACCCTGCAGACGAATCAGTATGACTCTCAGAATGCTGATTGGCTCGCCCACTATCACCACCCTCTAAATTGATTCCAACATCTTGTGCTTCTTCTTCTTCTGAATAAAGATGCTGCTGTTGTTGAAATTGTTCATCATCGCCATTACCAATGAGAGCTTGTGCTCCTCCTCCGGCAATAATATCGTCATCCATATTCGGTTTAATTTGCGTGTTTCTCTCTCTCTCTTGAATATCTAGCTACCTGCAAATCAAGAATGATTAAAGATTACAGCTTTTAGTTTGGCCTCCCTACAAATATGGAAACCCAAACGAACCTCGCTAGCGTTTGGAGGTTTAATGATTAAAGCAGAAAGAACCCTGGCTAGCTGTTGTGGCGGAGAGGAAGATGCCGCCTTGCCTTTCGTGGTGTTTAGACAGACCAGGACCCCTTAAATCAATCTCAGTTTTCAGGTCATACTCCGATTCCATTATTCTGGCATAACTTATTTTAAAATAAAACATTTACTTTTAATAATTAAAATAAATTAAAAATTAAAAATATATTTAAGTTATATATTTTTTAAATTAAAAAAATTAATTTTAATAATCAATACCAAACAAGACCTATGTATTTTTGAAAAATTTTAGGGAATTGGGTTTTCATAGAAATAAAAACCGATAATCTTGCAAAAAAATTCAATATGCAGTGAAGGTAAAATAGACTTTAAGCCTTCAATATATTTGGTTTTAAACAATGAGTTTTGAATTATAAAATTGGTTAATTTTAATTTGAAAGTTTAAATTTTTTTAAAATTTAAAATTTTTTTGTCACTAAAATCTTATGATTGAAGAAAACATATATATATTTAACACATTAACATAAAAAGATAAAGATTTGAAAGATATTTTACGGTTAAACTGTGACACCCCCAAATCTGGGCATCCAGACCCCGACTTGGGTTGCCAATTTATTATTAAATCCATGTCTTACAAATACACAAATCATAAGTGATATAGGCGAAA
>JAUMHB010025574.1:0-23999 GCA_032359685.1 Pittosporum tobira
GGGGGCGCGTGGTGGGAGGAGGGCGGAAGGGGGAGGAATGCATGTAGGTTGCATAAAATGGCCCATGTAAAAAAAATTGTCTACTAACCCTAATAATCTTAAACTAGTAGCCAAATATATTTTAAAATATAAAATAGTCAGCTTTCATCTTATTATAAATAATATGAAAACGGTGTTCTATAGAATCAACTCAAGTATCTATGAAATCAACTCAAGTATCTTGGAATTAACTCAAGTATAATATGAGAGTAAGATAAATGGAAATGTGAGAATATTTTCCTTCATAAGTATATCTATTCACTACAAATCATCTCCTTTTATAGGTGGAAGGAGATGGTGAATTACAATGTATATTGGCTTTTCTTATTTTCTCATAAATAGTGGTACAATGAATACATCATATATAAATGTATATACATAGGGATATAAATGGACATCCATTAATTCATGAATTTCATAACACTCTCCCTTTGATGTCCATTTTAATAAAATTCTTTTATTGGATATATATATGTTGCCTCGTTAAAAACATTGCCATGGAAAAACCCAATGGGACAAAAACCATAGCTAAGGGAAAAAGAGTATAACGTGTATTTCCTCCCCCTCATGAACACATCATTCGAGATCTTTAAGTCTTCGTAATCCAATGTTCTGAACTAACTTCTTGAAATTTGTTGTAGGAAGTGATTTAGTAAATAAATCTGCCACATTCTCACTTGAACCAAATTTGTTGTACAATAATTTCACCATCTTTCTGTAGATCATGTGTGAACAAAAATTTTCGTGAGATGTTTCGTTCGATCGCCCTTAATGAATCCTTCCTTGAGTTGAGTGACGCATGCAGCTTTATCCTCATATAAAGTGGTTGAGTTTTTCTTTTCTGGTGATAATCCACAAGCTTTTTGTATGTAATGGATCATAGATCTCAGCCAAACACATTCACGACTAGTCTCGTGGATTGTAAGAAGTTCTGCATGATTTGAAGAAGTAGCAGTAATGGTTTGCTTCATAGATCGCCATGAGATAGTAGTACCACCAGAAAGAAATACGTATTCCATTTGGGAACGACCATGATTAGGATCAGATAAATACCCTGCATCTGAAAACTAACTAAATCTACTTTTATAACATTAGTAAAATATAAATCCATATCTTTTGTACCTTGAAGGTAGCGGAGTATATGCTTGACCACATTCCAGTGCCTTGAAGGTAGCGGAGTATATGCCAATAAGTTAACAGAAAATGAAATATCAGGTCGTGTATGAGTAGCGAGATACATTAACGTCCTAATTGCACTTAAGTATGGTGTTTTAGAACCAAGAATCTCTTCACCATTTTCACGAGGCCGAAAAGGGTCTTTATCCACATCAAGGGATCTCACAACCACTGGGGTGCTTAAGGGAGGTGCCTTATCCATATAAAATCGTTTTAGCACCTTTTCAATGTAGGTTGTCTGATGCACAAGGATACCATTCTTTAAGTACTCGACTTGTAATCCAAGACAAAAAAATTTCTTGCCCAAATCTTTTATTTCAAATTCTTTCTTTAAACACTCAACTACCTTGGAAAGTTCTTCAGGAGTTCCAATAATATTTAAATCATCAACATAAACTGCAATGATAACAAATTCAAAGTTTTTCCCTTTTATGAAAATGCATGGGCAAACTTTATTATTTTAATAACCATTTTTAAACAAATATTCACTAAGACGGTTATACTACATGCGCCCAGATTGTTTTAACCCATAAAGAGATTTGTTCAATTGAATGGAATATTGTTCTCGAGGACATGAGTCATATGCTTCTGGTAATTTAAACCCTTCAGAGAGTTTCATATAAATGTCACTATCAAGTGAGCCACATAAATAAGTTGTGAAAACATCCATTAGACGCAAATTAAGTCCTTCATGTACTACAAGATGCATGAGATATCTAAAATTGGTAGCATCAACCACAGGAGAATATGTCTCCTCATAATCAATTCCGGGTCTTTGTGAGAATCCTTGTGCAACTAAACGAGCTTTATATCTCGTAATTTCACCTTTTTCATTTCATTTGCTCACAAATTCCCATTTATATCCAGCTGGATTTACACCTTTTGGTATATGGACAACTGGTCCAAAGACTTCTCTTTTCATGAGAGATTTTAACTCTTCTTTCATTGCGTCTTGCCATTTAGGCCAATCATCTCTACGTCTACATTCTTTAATAGACTTTAGTTCATGATCCTTATTATCATTTACGATATTTAGCGCTACATTATAGACAAAGTAATCATCGACGTCAACTTTTGATCGGTCCCATATTATTCCAGATATGACATAATTGGTTGAGATCTCTTCATTTTCACACATTTTAGGTATCTGAGATTCTTCTTAAATCATATTCTCAGTCATGTCTAATTGTGAAAAATCTTTTGGAGTCACATTTTCCTTGAGTTGGCTAACTTGAATCTTTACTCCTTTTTTCTTTCGAGAATTTTTATCTTTGGAACCGATTGGTCTACCACGCTTCATGCATGTTGTAGATTCATTAGCAATAGGAGGTTGTCCTTTAGGGACATTAATTCTCATAGGAGCATTAGCAGCTGGCACATGTGACTTAGTCACTTTCTTTGGGTCAGAAAAAGCATCTGGCGGTTGATTTGCTAAATTTTGCAAGTGAATTATCTTTTGAACTTCTAATTCACTCTTTTGTACGAGGATCAAGATAATACAACGATGATTCTTTCCAACATATCTCTTTTTTCCAGTTGCTTATTTTATCCCCCTAATGTTTGAAAAACAGATTCATCAAAATGACAATCAGTAAAATGAGCCTTAAATAAATCTTCGGTTGATGGTTCTAAATATTTAATAATTGACGGAGATTCAAATCGAACATATATTCCCATTCTTCTTTGAGGTCCCATCTTAGTACGTTGTGGTGGAGGAATTGGAATATACATAATACATCCAAAAATTCTTAAATGAGAAATATTTGGTTCCTGACCCAAAACCATTTACAAGGGGGAATACTTAAGATAACTCATTGGCCTGATGCGAATTAGTGCTGCTACATGCAAAATAGCATGACCGCAAGCATTTATTGGGAGATTTGACTTCATAAGTAATGGTCTCGCAATCAATTGAAGACATTTGATAAGCGATTCTGGAAGACCATTTTGTGTATGAACATGCTCTAGAGAATGTTCAATATTTATCCCAATAGACATACAATAATCATTAAAAGCTTTGGAAGTAAATTCACCAGCATTATCAAGACGTATTGTCTTAATAGAATAATCTGAAAAATGGGCTCGTAGCCTAATAAGTTGGGCAAGTAATCTTGCAAACACCAGGTTGCGAGTAGATAATAAAGATACATGTGACCATCTAGTTGATGCATCAATTAAGAGCATAAAATATCTAAATGATCCACTAGATGGATGTATTGGCCCACATATATCACCTGTATTCGTTCCAAAAAATTAAGAGATTCAGTCTCTATTTTGGCTGGTAAACATTGAATAATCAACTTTCCTTTAGAGCAAGCAGCACATGAAAATTCATTAGATTGAAGAATTTTCTAATTCCCCAATGAATGCCCACATGATGTGTTGACAATTCTTCGTATCATTATCAAACAAGGATGGTCTAACCGGTCATGACAAATCACAAAGTTATCTCAGTTAGTAAACTTCTAGTTTACAACCACATGTGCTTCAATTGCACTAATCTTTGTATAATACAAGCTGGAGGAAAATGCGGGTAATCTTTCTAATACACATTTATTACCCGAAATCATGCTTATCATGTGAATGTATTCATTACTGCCTTCACTTATCGTTTCAAAATGATATCTATTTCGGTGAATATCTTTGAAACTTGATAAGCTTCTTTGAGACCTGGGAGAGTTTAATGCATCATTAATTTCATTAATTTCAAATTTTGTCCCTCCTGGTAATAAGATATAAGCCCTTTCGGAACCTTCAATTAGTTTTGTACTACCACATATAGTATTGACATTAGCTTCTTGCTTTATCAAGTAAGAAACATATTTCTTACTTTTCAAAATTGTGTACATAGTTGCACTATCCGCAAGACATATGTCTTCACCATTAATAGCTTTTTGAGCCATGTGAGCGTCCATAATCTCTAAATAGAAATATTAAATAACACAAAAATTTAATGAGATATTTATATAACATAATATAAACTTTATACTATTACAAAGTTCAAAATTCATAATAAAATAGAAAAAATAGCATACATAAAAACATACTTAAGCAACAACAAGCAAATGATCACATGATCAGTTATTCCTTATTATTCTTATAACCAACTAATTATTCTCTTCAAGAGAAATGAAGAAATCAACAATATCTAAATAAGTTGTAGTATCAACAAGTGCATTATTCTCTGCAGGAGAGATTAAGTAATCAGCAACATCTATAGCATCAACATAGGCATAGTTTCCGTTGTCATCATTGCTAACAAAATTTGTCTTCACTTTCTTTCCTTTGCCTTTCAATGATTCTTGGTACAATTCAACAAGATGTTTGGGCATACGACAAGTATGCGACCAATGATTTTTGCATCCACAACGGTATCATATATTTTCAGTACTTTTTGGTTCACTTCCAATCTTATCATTGCCCTTGGTTTCAGTATTGGATGTCAACTTCAGGTTGACATGTGGATTTTTGAAATGACCATCATGATAATTTCCTTGCCCATGTCCATGGCCACGACCTCATCCACGTCCACGATCTTGGCCACGGCCACAACTGTTGACATGGCCTCGATTATATATTGTCACATTCACTTCAGGGAATGGAGTAGAACCAGTTGGACGAGCTTCATGATTTTTCAGTAAAGGTTTGTTATTTTGCTCAGCCATGAGTAAGCACGAGATTAGTTCATAATACTTTTGAGAAAACCCTTTTCACGATATTGCTGCAACAGAAGCAAATTCGAAGGATGGAATGTGGAGAACATTTTTTCTAACATATTTGCTTCAGTAACATTTTCTCTACACAATTTTAATACTGAAGTAATTTTGAACACAGTCGAGTTGTATTCGCTTACAGTTTTAAAATCTTGTAATCTCAAGTGCATCTACTCGTAACGAACTTTAGGAAATATCACAATTTTCTGGTGATCAAACATTTCCTTTAGGCTTCCAAAGAACAAGTGGATCTTTGATAGTAAGATACTCAGTTTTTAAGTCCTCGTGGAGGTGATGGCGAAGAAAAATCATTGCTTTGGCCTTATTTTGAACAGATGTAGTGTTTTCTTCTTTAATTGTATCACCAAGGCCATTAGCATCCAAATGTATCTCAGCATCCAAAATCTAAAATAAATAGTTGTTTCCAGTTATGTCCAATGCCACAAATTCAAGTTTTGTGATATTTGCCATAATGACTCTATGATAAGAAGAATTAAAGTACAAGTTATAAATGAAATAATTAAACATGTATACAATAATTCATGTTTTGCTTACCATAGCATATAATGTATAATATACTATAGTGTTTATGCTAAAAGAATAAAGTATCTAAATTTATGCTCTTGTCATTTGTCAATAATGTCAAAAATAAAATTTCTAATTTGATAGAAAATTCAAGTGCCAAAGTTTATTATTTCAAAAGTTGTATTAATGTTCACACATTTGAGAACGGTAAATGAAATTTAATAGGTAAGTTCCAAGTGACCATCTATTGTAAACAAAAAGATTCAATAGCCTTAACATAAGTATCAAATACAGAATGATACCATAAAGTAAAATCCAATTGAATCATGTATTTTAATATTTCTTTGATTAAATCAGTATGATATTAATAAAATGTCATATTACTAATACACAAAAGCACAAGAAAGAATGCCATAGAAAATATTAAATCCTTTTATATTAAGGAAAAAATTATCTTCACTATTTTCAGATATTTCGGAATTTGAGCAACTTTCAAAATTCTCACCGGATTCGTGCTAATAACGTATTATAAATAATATGAAAACAATTATTTATAAAATCAACTCAAGTATCTATAGAATCAACTCAAGTATTATATGAGAGAGATAAATAAAAAAGAAAGAATGTTTTCATTCATAAATATATCTATTCATTACAAATTTTCTTTTATAAATAGAAAGAGATGGTGAATTACAATATATGTTAATTTTTCTTATTCTCTCATAAATGATGATACAATAAATAAATCATAGATAAATATATATATACATATGGATATGAATAGATATCCATTAATTCATGAATTTCATAACACATCCATCTTTATTACAAAAATAGAATAGTAGCATTCACTATGTTACGATTTACAAACATAGTTCAATATATGATCTCAACCTCACGCACAAAACTCAATGGACCGTATAATTCAATACAAGTGTAACGCTGCAACTATACATGCCACAAAGCACATAGCAGAAAATTCAAATACAGCCAGTAGAATATTCTGGGTAAAAACCTCTCTGCAGATGAAGTGGGTTTATAAAATAAACATGAAAAACATAAAATAAAACCCTGGAGAACAACCCATTATTATTACAAGATAGAACTGAAACTTGCATGCCAAACACTCCAAAGGCCACGAACAAGCACAAAGCAAGTAACCCGAATTTCTCCACCAACTCATTCTATTTCTACAAAAACTATATTGTTCTACAAAACTAAAATCTTCCCTGGACACATACAAACCCATGAATGTGATACTCGGAAGTTCAGACAAGTACATTTCAGGGCTCCTGCAACTTCAGCTTTGGACATCACAGCTTTTATCATCAAATGAATGTTCATTGCTAAACAGGTTCTGTTAATTGAACTATAGATGAAAACAGTGTAAATCTTTAGCCGAGCAAGTCACTGAACAAGTTCGGATTCTGATTCGTAGGGGTCACACCCATCTGCCTCACAAGTGCATCCTTTTCCAAAGCATCTTTAAGATTTGGACCCTTATTTGTTGAATGTGGTAGATTCGCTACTGTACTTCCACCATGGGCATTTCGGTTATTTTCACTTGACACTCCAGAAATGAGATTTTCACTTGACACAAAATCAGGTGCTTTGGAAGTATCCTGATTTACATCAACAAGACCTTCAAGTTGCTTGAATGGATCAATAGTCGGGGCACTACTTGTAAGAACTGTTGGTTCTCCCAGGTCAAGTAAGTCTGGAGGTGGCTGAAGTGGAGTGCTCTTTGCCGACATGGCAGCATGGCTGTTTACCTTTGGAACTTTGTTGGCAGGAGTAGACTGTCTCTTCTCCAATTTCGAAGTGCCACCAAAAAGGGAAGCAGCGAGCTTTTGCTTTTCTGGGTTAATTTCAACTTCTTGTCTTCTCAAGTCTTGAGAGGAGTCACGTGCTCTCAAGTTTATACTACTAGTAATGTTAGGCTGTGGGGCCCCATTCATAGCCTTGTGGGGATCGGGGTTCGAGGTTGATGGCGCAGGAGATGAATAACTTGGCCGGCCCCATTTCTTTTGAACCCCATCAAGTCGAAGCTTGAGTTCTGATGATGATCCCGTGTGGGACCCAGATGACAATGATGGAGCTTGGTGGATCTCTCTTGTGTATGATGGCTCGGGTACCAGAACAAGCTCAGTTGAAGGTAATACTGTAGTAGGTGTCCTTGTGGGCATGGTGGGTTTTGGAAGTTCATAGGCCTCGAACCTAAGAGCATGAGCTGAAGTCTCGTGCTGGTCTTGGGTTCTAAAATTACTGATGTCTAAAACTCCAGAACGAACACTCTCAGGAATATAAGGCTGAGCGCCCTTCTCCACGGACTGCTGGACATAATTGTTGAGAAATGAAAGGCCTTTATCGATCTGCAAGGAGTATTAATGAATTTTCTTGTAGTATTCCAGCAGAAATTATAGATACTTCAATATAGACTAAAGAAACAATAAAGTAGTTGCATGAGATTATAAAATGAAAGGCAGGCAACAAATATGCAAAAACACAATTATGTTTCTCAATTGATGCGTCCTCAGTGAGCTGGTTTCATTGCATTTTGTGGGTTTTCCCAAGAATTGGATTGTCTACATTTAAAAATTGACATCAAACCATGTATCTATCAGTTAAAGACATTTTTTTTAATCAATTTAAGTGCTCTATACTCGCGTGGAATTAGCCCAACGAATTGATTTGGTTGGGAATCTAGGCTGCCATTTAGGTGGAATTAGTCCTCTACGCATTTTGAAGGTAGTAACAATTATAATTTGAACACACAATAATGAGAAAAATGCATAGATTTTCCAGATAAATTGATCTGTTGTGATTTCAGTTAGAGACTCATACTGTCACTTAATATAGTACAGCGATTGGCATATGAATTGGTCATTAGGTAAAGAGATATGACCCCAAACTTCATTTTTATTGTTGCAAAGTAGCTAATACCCAAGTTTCAGTAGAGTTTCAGCAAAAACTCCATGAGGAACTAAATTTAGAAAGAAAGCACATTAAATTTGGATTTACAAATAAATAACCCATGAGTAAATTTTGAAGTATGTCAGACCTATTTTTACTATGGTCTGCAAGTATCCGGGGAAAAATAATGGTAAGCAAAGTAGTATACTATGATATTAAGGATTACCTCAATGTCTTCGCAGCTAGCATCCAAGGGCATTATAGTCTCAACTGCAGGAGAATCCAAACCAATGACCGCTTGAAGTTCATATGCTCGTTGTTGCAGATCTGTGGAACTTGATGCAGATAACTCTTCAATTAAGGATTGGCACTGCACCAACGAAACATATTTTACAATTGTCAAATTCTTTTTTAAGTATTCCAACATATCAACACAGAATGATAGATCACTTCTTGGGGAACTTAGTTTCGTAGTCAACTTAAATCCACAGAAAGAGTCTCGTTTGCTGATTTTGCAAATACTAGATTATACTTTTGTTCCACAGTATACCAGAAAAAATTATAGGTAGATTGTTTAGTAGCAGCTATGGAGGTGCATATCTGAAATCAAATGTGAGACATGTAGTTCTAGTATAAAAGTCAACTTGCATTGTAACCAATGTTGAAGGAATACCAACCTCAGGTAGCATGTCTACTTTTTTCCCAGTGGCTATCTCAAATGAGTAAATCTTCATAAGTGCTGTTACTGCATATGCCTTCATAAAATAAGAAAGAGTTACCACAATTTGAAAGACACAAGAAATAATTCCGATGCAATATGAATATCAATTTCATTAATAAGCATCCTTTATATTCATTAAGAAATGCCTAACTGCGTTCACTAGGATATGAGGTAGCCAGGTTGGATATTCCACCATTCATCCCCAAAACTCTGAGGCACCACCACATGACTAATAATGTCTTGCTCATGTATCACAATTTTTCTCCTATTTCTAGACCTCATAGGGTTTGTTCTTTTACAGGACTATTGCAGCCGGTACAACTGTAGTTGTATTTTATAAACATAGCTGTTGTAGCTGTAGTAGATTTTTTTAAAAATTTAGTCATTTTCGATGACCAATGGCTGTTGCAGCTCTAAGTGTAATACTGTAATTATTGTTCGGTTAGACTTACAGCTGTTACAGCTGAAATGGAGCAACATGATCAAAAGAAAGCATGAATTATTTTGTTGTGTTGATCTATATGATGTTTACATCATCTTTCAAATGTTTATATCATATGATTATTTTTTAAATACTACTTTTAAATATTTTCCCAAGTATCAATCACTTAACTTTTCATTAGTTAATAAAAGTCTAAAATACATTTATATGGTCTTAAATTAATTATGTATCCTATAAATATACTAAATTATATACCCCCAAAAGGCACGGGTGTAATTTATTGTGTTATTTTTTAAATATAATTTTATGCAGTTATAGTTTTTATTATTTGAAAAATATTTATTCTTCACTTGATATGTTAATTGGAATCATAGGTGTATCTTTTAAGAGTTGGTGTTAGTATTTCTTTTTAATCATTGTAACTTTATATAATTTCACATTGTTTTTTATTTCATTAGCCTGAGCTTTATTTAGTGTTTTTATATTTATGTTAATAGTTATCTTGGGGTCAAGTGTGTGCATTGATGTTGTTTTTTGGCAATATTTTATTAATTTTTTAAAATATTTTATATTAGCATTTTTTTAATATTAACTAAATTATTTTTAGACTTGAAATGTTAATTTGAAGAATGTCTGTATTTTATTTTTTTTTTGTTTTGGTGTTATTTTTTTGTTTTTTATTTATTACAAGTTAAACACAAATGTCCATAAAAAGAAGTATTTGCATATCAGTCGGAATTTATCTTTTACTCTAAGGTGATTGAGAGAGGGTAGCAGCTAAGGTGATTGAGAGCGGGTAGCAGCTTCTCATATTTTGAACCATGCCACCAAGTTCTCATTACGGTGTTTTTTCTGGTTAAACAGCTGCCTAAAAGCGGGGCTAATCATTTCCTTGGTATACTGCTCTAGGGAAGGGTTCAATTTCTGCGATTTGTCACTTGCTCTTTGTATACTCTCTGTATACATGGGTGTCATCCCCTTTTAGCAGCTTCTAAATTAATATTTTACTTATCCAAAACAAAAACAAAAAAAAAAAAAAAATTAGAAGGAAAGAAGAGTGGTCTTGATTAAGAGCACCCTGTCTTGCCTCCCAATGTATTTTTTATTTGTACAATTGCCTGCTTCTGTAAGGAAGAGGTTGGAGAAGCAAGTTCATAATTTTTGTAGAAAGGGAATGACGAAGGTGGGAAGTATAACTAAGTTGGAAAAATGTTTGTATGCCGCTGAAGCAAGGGAGTCTAGGGGTTAGGGACTTTGTTTTGTTTAATAGGGCCCTGCGGGGTAAATGGCTATGGAGATCTTTACCAAGGAAGACAGATTAAGGAGGGTGATGGTGCATAGATTGGGTTAAATCCAGGATTATATTTGAGTTTGAGGTCAAGTCTTCCATATGGTCGAGCGTTTTGGAGAGGTATTATGGATGGTTGAACAGATTTCACGAGATACATAACATATATATTTGGGAACTGAATGAGAATCCGTTACTGTAGGGACTCTGGTTAGGGGAGGAGGTATGAAGTACAACATTTCCTGTACTATCTATCTTGTTACTGTCGTGAGGCATGGGTGGCAAATTATATATGATTCCATTGTTGATGGGCAGCAGATGTCTTGACAACCTACCTAGCAGAGACTTTTTCAAGACTGGGAGTTAAGAGGAGGTGGAAGAGTTTCTATCTGTGTTTGACAAGGTGGGTCCACCTCGGGAGGGTGGAGATTGGATTCACTGGATTCCTCATCGAGAGGAAAGATTATGAGGTTCTTCAAGGGCAAGGCAGTGGTTTTCCAAGTAAGAGCATTGGGCGTTCCTAGGAAAGTAGCCATTTTTTCTTGGACGACTGCTTTTGGGAATATACTAACCCAAGATTCCCTATGGCAGAGAGGCCTACACATGATGAACCATTGTTATATGTGTAAGAAGGTGTTACATTGTGTGTTCATGTGGCAATTATGGTCTACTGCTTTTTGGTTATTCGGTATAGCATGAATGATGCCAGTCTTTAAGAGCCTTGCTAGACACTTGGAAGGAAGCTAGAGTTTCGAGGGCTGCTATGAGGCGCTGGGAGATTGAGTCTTATGTGGATTTTGTTTCGGAATTTAGCCCTGCCTCTTAGATGATTTTTGCTGTTGTTGGCTTTGGCATTTAGTTTAGGGCTCACGTGACATGTATCTGTTTGCATACTCCGTGTACTGGGACAGCATCCCCGTTTGATGACCATATAATGTGATCTTTTACTTATCAAAAAAAATTCATATTTTTCAAAAACTTTCAAATTTTGAAAACAAGGTTGGGTGTCTGGCCATAGGTAAAAGCTGACTTTCAATCTTGATTACATCGAAAGTCTATTACCAACTATGATTTTTAAAGATGAAAAGGATGTTCATACCAACAGTGCCACTTCACAGTGATTCATAGATATCCCACTAGACTAACATTGAAAGTTAATATCCTACTTATCCAAACATCAAGCATATTAATCATCAAAACGCGGAAGTAGAAAGCAACAATAAGCTAAGTCACGCGATGAGTAAGTGCACAAGAAGTTGGGACGGTAAAATGCATACCTTGACAGTGTCATCACTTGAATGTGCCTCGGCCACATCACATAGCTTTCCAGTGATATAGGAGGCAGAATATTTCCCATCTGCAGTTCCATATTCCCCCAAGACCCAACAAATGACCTGTAACACAAAACTGACAATAAGATAACAAATACTAGTTGTAGGGCTATAGCGGCAATATACACTTGCACAGTAAATAATAAATAAATATACAGCGCTCAATTCAACCTGAAGAAAAGCTGATGGAAGTTTTGGCTCTCCAATGATGTGCAAATATGATTCCACCTGCATCCAGAAAAACAGCTCCAACTTAAAAAGCAGAGAACAAGAGCTAAAAATGATGTACTCAAATCAAGTGATGAACAAAATGACAGACAAATTGACTCAATGGCATTTTAATGCAGTATGGAAGTGACACGTGATATACAAACTATGAATCTAATAATTAGTCCGATTTATATTGGAATTAGAGACCTGCATCTTCCAGTTATTCAAGTGATTTCTTTGCTTGCCTAATTCTCTTCTTGATTGTGGGTGACATCTTGTCCCGCATGCTACTAACAAAAAAAACCTTAAAAAACTATATCGAAAAAAATCCATGTTCCTATTTCTCGTCTCATCCTAATAACATCGTTTCCCTTTAGTTCATTATCACAAGTCCCTATTTCTTTTTTTCATCGCAATAATATCAATATAAAAAGATAACAAATTTCTAGAAGTCAAATTCAAAAACTTTAAACATCAAATAAATTGTTGTAGAAAATATTTATATCACTGAGAAGAGAAGAAACTGTTTTGAATTAGAACCAAGTGAAAGTTATTAGGAAAACATACAGCAGATGATCTAAGCTGACTATCTGCAGTATCATCATCCTCGCCAAACCCTTCTGCAATCAACCGCATTAAGTTGTGTGCCACCTTGACATTTACCAAATCACCCGCATGCTCAAAGACTTTATTCATGGTCTGTGGAGTAAACAAGTCAGGAGAAGGGTCTACACAATATTATCAGCAATATATGTAATATAAATGAAACTATTAAATTTACCTGGATAAACCAATGGTTGCTTGGTGCAAATTGCTCTGCAAGCTCAACACACCTGGATGCTATATCGGTTTTGTAATGATTATCGTTAATGCTTATCATGTAATCAATCATGCGATCCACAATGACTTCCACATTGGAGGACTTTGTCATCTTGTACAGCAGTTCAAAGGTTTTTCTCTTCAGAGTATCATCTGGGTCCTGTACCATGAACCATGTGAGACTTAAATAACAAGTATATACAAGTGTGTATGATAGCACACAAACCATGTTTATCATACATGTTTATCAATTGAAAAATAAGAACAAAAATTCATATAGGATTGCACACAAACCCACAACAAACCATTGTGGGTCATATAATCATAAAAGAAAATAAGTCTAAGAAAGGTAACGGCTGGAGGAATCAAATGATCCACCAAACTTGCATTAAACAACATTGTTGTCAAAAACTAACCCCCTTATGGATTCCAAGGACTGTTTGACACTCGTCCTAAGTTTAGAATGTGTAGCATTTTCCTTCAAAAGTTAATATTAGAAACAAACTTTGCTTTGCCACTGGGCACCTTTCTAAGAGAATATATAGCTAATTTTTCAATTAGGTACTGAAGCAGTATATACACACACCATATATTGTGGCGAAACTGGGCATATTGCCTATGAAGTTATTAAGAGCACCAGAATGCCATCATACGGACAGGCATCAGCTATCAAGAAAAAATCATCCAATCTTTTCCAAATGAGCACCAAAGATTCGTTTCAGGATAGGATATCACTTGAAGTTTAAGCATGCAATGATATGAGTCTCAATAATGCCTTTAGCAAACAAACATATCTTAACTCAACTGCGCCTTTCATCTAGTTAGGGTAGCTCGAAAATAAATCCCAATGAGAGAAAAAAGAAAGGAAAGGAGAAAAAGAAAATAATAATAGTAACTTTTTTAAAATAGGGGCCACGGGGCTCCCTAGATGCGCTTGATCCCCTTATTTTCAGCTTTCAGACCTAAAAAAAAGAAGAAAAAAAATTCCGACAATGTTCTATCTCGACAAACAGCTGCTATATTCTTTAGCAAAATTAATATGGAAAAAAGAAACAGTATTGTATTTCTCTTCTTCTGCTCTATCTCCAGCAAATCTCTACTTTAAAGCTAACCAGTAAAATCTCTTCCCCTTCTCTTCTCATCAGATTCTCTAACCACAACCATCCCACCACCAGAACAAAAGAAAATCGAACTCAGATCCTACCATCAGTGCAAAAAGAAAATAATTGATTTCAATTTTCAAAACCCCAGAAACAAAAATGGACAATTTACAAAACCCCAAGAATAAAAGAGGAACCCTAGGAGGGAAGGATGCCTGAAGTATACAGAATTATAGATGCTAACAAAATAATTAATTTCATATCCTTTACTTGAAGATTGATAATAAACTCAGACCCCAGATCTGCAGACAAGGAATAGAAGAAGAATAGAGTTGAGAGAAGGAAGAAGATGCCCAGTACTTCACCGGCTTTTTCCTTTTCAATGTTTGCTCAAACACAACAAACGATGCCACATCATTGCACAGGGGGTTGGCGTGTTGGTGGTCCTCCTTTTCAAGAAACAAATCATCCAATCTTTTCAAATGAATGCGACATCACATGAAGTTCAAGCGTCGAATGATACGAGTGCCTAAAAAATAATGCCTTTAACTAACAAACATAACTCAACCGCGCCCTTTATCTAGTTGGGGTAGATAGAAAATAAATCCCATTGAGACTAAAAAGAGATGAATTATTTAAAATAAATAACATTACATAAAAGAATCAAATCATATTTTAGCTTCGACCACAGGTGTCAGCAAGCTATGCTTCAAACTCTTCAGAGATGGCACCTTGGAGCAGTTTGCAGCTCTCCCACATTAGAGAAATAGTATTGCATAGTAAATAGTACAGCATAAATGCATGATACAGCTCAAATAAGATGGATAAGAATCTCTAAAAATGTATGCATACAGTTTCTACTTTGGACTGATAAGCAAAGCATACAGCAGCTAAACTACCACTTTTCTTAATCATAATTCAAGGATAACCCCATTCGGCAATTCCAAGTTCTCAGAACCTGATACACCTTGAGAAATTCAAGTGCAACAGTTGTTTTCGAAGAGGTTTGTCCTTCTAGTGGTAGTGGAGATTCTATAAGGTGGCGCCTTCATGGTAGTGGAAAGTTTATTTTGAAATATTTTACCTGAGTTATTGGCATTAGATATTATGTTACTCCTACCCAATGTTACCTAGATCACAGTTAGATGTAGTACGCAGAATGAAAATAGGAACAAAACACGTCACTTCCTATGGCACAGGTATAGTAGGGGTAAACCTATTTGGATTGTTTAGTTGGTACGGAATACATATAAACGTAATGAATGCTTATTAGGACCATCTGTGAAGTATTTGACATGTATTTAAACCGAACTATGATAAAATTTGTACATCCACGAAATTAAACTTATTTTTATTTGAGGTTTCTTTAAATTTAAACATTAATCTAATTGGTTCTATAATATTTTCCTATTTAATTTTTACCTTACCAGTACGCTATAGAACCACATCTTGGAATGATCATACCAATTTGCAATTCACCTGGTAGATAGCAAACTGTGGTAACATTGCTCCCTTTATGATTTATCTAAGTTTAAGGAATTAAATTAACATCACCACGGTTTTTATATTATATGATTGTCAAAAATAATGACTTCTAAAAAAAACCAATATTAAAGCAATGCAAAAAAGGAGATAAGGGATAATATATTATGGCACTCCAAGCATAAAAAAATAAACAAAGGGTTATTATTATGATCTCTCCCACCTCTAAGCAGTCAATTACAGCAAGCTGGTGCTGTTCAGCAATCTCTGGACTTATCTTTATCAGTCGACCAAGTGCATCAATACCCATATACTTCAGATTATGACTGTCGCTCTGTCCAGCAGAAAAGAATATATAAAGCAGACATTTTTTACCATAAAATACATATGTTCTTAAATACATGTAATAACCAAAGACAGATATCGTAAGTTCAAATGCCAAAATACATGGTTAGTCTAGAAAAATTACCTTCAAAAATTTGGAAATTGCATCAGCTGCAGCTTCCAATAACTTAGAATTCGAATGTATGGAGGAAACACAGCATATGCATTCATAGAGAATGGCATTTCCTATATTGCTAGTTGGGTCAGACTTTCTCATTATGTCACCCACAACAGTATACATGTGTTCACTGGCCTGCTTGTCACCATTCCCGAGTAATGCAAGTATTTTCAGCAGCTTGATCTATATAAAGAGAGTAAATCTTAAAAAAGTATATAAATAACAACTAATCGAAATATCTATTCCATCCTGTAAAGCCAATGCAAAGAATGTGTGGCTTGGTGTAACAACTCTTATCAATTTGACACTTGGCGACACATGAAATTATCTAATAACCCTTTTTTAGATTAAAAAAAAAAAGTTGATCGTTAATAATAACCGTTTTTTAGATAATTAAAAAACTATATAAAAAATTAAAATACAAGGCCCTTATGGGGAGTCCACCAGTCCATTTGTAAGACTAAATAAGCACCCAGCCCCATCGCAAAATCCCAAAATGAAGCAAGGAAGTGACTATCTCCCCAAGAAGCTGAAAACGAAAGATGCGTTCAATCTTAAAATTAGCATTCAACACAAGGAACATACACCCACATAAAGATTGTAACTACCCATCTATAAAGAAGTAACCATCTAAAAAGAACATCGATACTGAATACATTGAAAAAAATTTGCCAAATTGAGAACTTCATCTTGCCACAACACCCTCACATCCTTAATACTAAGCACCCAACATAAGTATATGAACAAATTGTAACAGGAGCAGATACAACTGAAATCGCTATATGATACTAATGATATGCTTTAGCAGCGTAGGCATTTCAAAGCTTTGTCTCCAGAAGTTTGTGTGATGTGTATGCTGGGTATCGAAGACAATTCTCACTTGTTTCTTCATTTCCGTGAGGCATGGAACTTATGTTCTTTACTTGGAGTATTTGGTGAATGTAGAGTTTTTCTAGTTCAGCACTAAAGATAAGTTCTCTAGTTTCAGCAGATGGAAAATCCAAACTATATTAAAGTGACATTTGTGAAAATCAACAACTTTTTCCCCCTCTTTTTTGGTTAGTATTAAGCACTTCTCAAACCCATCCCTGATCAGTACCACAATACCACTTTCTGCATCCTAACTCCTAAATTTAACAGAACACCTTAAACTAGTATTCATCTTGTTAAAGGATATGGGTTAAGTCCTTACCCCCTAATGCTTGTATCATCTGTTTTCATCTAATCAAAATTTTCTTTTATCTAACAACCAAACAACTAGTCATTTTATCATTAATAAAATTGGCAACGTTCAATACTCCATGGCAACAATGAATTTCCTGGGATACTCACGTAGTTTAACATGAATACCCAGAGTGCGTGGTTGGTGGGTTTATTGCACACACCCAATGGTTTACCCACAACATTACAAGGAAAAAAAAAAAAAAGCAAGCTCGTCACTTTATAAATTTAAAATTTCGCTCTGTGGGAATTGGATTCTTACTTTTTCCCCACCCCTTGATAAGTGATAATTGGTTATTACTTTATTAAAGTATTTCTACAGTTACATAATCCTTAATAAGATTGAACTTTAACTTATCAAAAAAATAAAGCACAATTCAATACTATAACTTTCTATTTCAGTTTGCTTAAAAGTCCTGAACCATAATGCTTTTGTTGGATAGCAATTTCTCAAACCATGATAGTCTATAGCATGCTTGGCTTTTATTGCTTTCTTTTGCATACTTATTTTTAAAAAAAAAATCAAAACTATAATACAATGAATCTCCGTTGGATAAATAAAACTTGAAATTTACATACCCATAAAAAAGAGAAGTAAAACTTCAAATTAAGAAATAATAATTTACTGCTCACCCCTGCAGCAATTCATATCTTATCCAACAAGAAAAATTAGGTATCACAGAGCTCAAACTACTGTTGTTTTTAAGAGAGGAGGATGAAAATCTTTCAAGATAGAAAAAGTGGGTAAAAATTTATATGTCGACAAATTTTATGTGCTCAAACACTATTGGCTTCAACAACAAATTATATGTTAATATAAAGATAATGTTCAACAACTCTACCCATTTCAATATCTCATGTTTAGTTCCTTACTTGTGAACAAATACTTTAAGCTTCAGCAGTTTGTACAGATTTTACAGTGTGTAGAGATTTGATGTTTGTATAGATCTCAATCTTCAAGACAGCTGCGAATGCACTTAAACATCTAATAGTTTGGATACTTATCCAAACTCGGTAGCCTATGATTAGCTGGTAAACAAAACCTTCTATATAATATAACTTATCATAAGGGAAGATATTAGCACCTTTAGTTTCTAAACATATCTTGCTTGTTTTACATGTGCAAAGACTTGATATGCTGAAAATGTTTACTAGCCAAAGTATAGTGTTACTTACCTGAATGAATGGAGCAGGCATCTGATGATAATCATATGTCTTGGGCAATCTGCGCTCAGCTACTTGCTTAAGAATGTTTACAAGGCTGACAACTAAATCCTTATAAGAATTAACATCTGTTGTAATAAGATCAAAAAGTGGGCACAGGGTCGCACCCATGACCCCTGGATCATTATCACAGAGTCTCTGCAACAACCCAAAAAAAAAAATTTAACAAAAACTTTTAGGGAAAAAATATTAAAAAAAAAACAAAAGAGAGATCAGAAAATTTACTTCTTCAGATAAAAATTAAACTAGATATTATAAGAAACTGAAGAACATCTGCATGTTTTCCTAACTGGAAATGCCTAAACCCCCCTTGACATAATCAAAAGCAGCCTCTTAATATTTTTCTTTTTTTTAAGAAAAGAAGTAACATCTTACCACATGCACACCTTGTCAACCAATAAAGTGAATTGCGCATTTTTGATTGCATGGACTTTAGGATATTAAATTTAAGAGAAAGTTGAGGCCCAATCAGCTTTCATATATACACAATCAAAAGTACATTATTTCTTGAAGTACCTAAATGGCTAAATCTTCAAGACAATGCTTGTGAATACACTGTTAACATGGTTTTGGTTGCTGCTGCTGTTTGTACCAGGCCTGAAACCCTTACCTATGTCTTTGCTTTTATTTTGTGTAGTTACCAAAGCTACCATGGAAGGACTGACAACACTGTTAATACGATTATGCATGCTTTAGATAGACCATTTCGTGAGAGAGTAGCAAATGGTACTTTGAGGTTACGGAAAATCCTATATCCTATGTATGTTCTTTAATTTTAAGTTAGTAGTATTTTAGGCAGAATCATGTTAACCCCCTTCTGTGTGGTTTCCTTTAATTATTCTTAAGTAAAAGACAGGATGGTGTGACTTTTCTTTGGGCTCACCGACGCAAATTATGTTTTTTGTGTCAATCTGCTATTGTCATACTCATCATAGACTGGGATGGCATCTATGTTTAGCGTCTTTGCTTATGATATCTTAATTACCAAAAGAAGTACCAAAAATTCATCACTTCTAAAATCAATAATTTCACAAGAATCTACACATTACAAGTCTATATAATGCATTTACACTAACTTAAGTGTATAACAAGTACTCATGGTATACAACAGTTAATAATCTACATCGACCCAATCATGTGCGCTGATCATCTCACAAAAATAGAATTGTGTTTTGAAGTGTTTTTTATGGTAATTGGGTGAGTTGAATTCTTAATGTGAATTGTGAACACATCACAAATGCATGTACAATGCAGTTGTGCGCATAGTTCCCTCCAAAATTGAGCATTTCGCTTGGTCTTCAAAACTTAATAAACTTGCCAATAATTATATGCTGCAGGTACTCCATGATAGCTGCTGAAATGCAGGAAAGTAGTACGTCCGATATTCAAAGTACATACATAATAAGCACACTATACACCTAATGACATACTACATCACACTATGCACACACCAGATCTTTAGATACTCACATCAGATCACATTTTACTGAACAAAAACTTAAGTACAAGTATTTACATAAAATGCAGGTAAATTCGTCATAAAGAACACTACAAACACCACGTCACAAACCTTACGAAAATTAGAGACCAAATGAGAAACAGAAGAAGGCGATCTTTGATAAAATCGATGCAATGCCATGACAGCCTTCTTCCTCACAGCCTCCTTGGTGTGTCCCAAGAGCTCAACCACCTGCGGCAACACAGCAGGAATTGTCTCCTCATTAATCAACCTACACACTGCATTCAATGCCGCAGAAACCACCAAGAAATTATCTGATTTCAAGTCCTTCTGAATCGTGTTCACAATCAGTATTATCAGATCATGATCCTCGTTCAGAAACAATGTCACGGCCAAGTATCCCGTCCGTTTCAGCAGCAAAGAATCGTCGTGAGTCATTTTAACAGCGTGAATGTATCCAAAGGAGGCGTCGTGGCCGAGCATTTCGATGTAGACCAAGCGAATTATGTACTCTTTCATCTTGCGCTTGGGGATATCAGGCTCGGTGATTCGGCGCTTGAGGGTTTCGATCTCGTGGAGAACAATACGGTCCTCTTCTGCTTTGGATCGGGCTTCGCCGATGGATTTGATCAGGTCGAGGAATTCCTTCGACTGCCCGAACCCGCCTTGGGAGCCCATTGCGAGCTCCCGGCCTATTGTTTTGAGCTGCTCCAGCTTTTAATTTGGAGGTTTAGGGTTTGAAAAACGGACAACGCTAGAGGTGGATCTGAAATTAGGTCAAAAGCTAGCCACAAGAGCAATAGAAGATCTGGAGGAAAGGAGAGATAGACAGATAGATTCAACACAGTAATACATACATATACATGTACATATATATATATATGTGTGTGTGTGTGTGCGCGTATAAGATGAGAAAGAGTTGAGACTGGTTTGAGAGAGATGGAGGAGAAAAGAACGAAAGGTGAAAGATGCGGACGATGATGACGACGCAACCGGCGTCGTTTCGTTAATGTGTGTATTGCATATGGACATGTAGGGTCCACGTGGTGGAATTTTTTCCGGAGTAGAGTTTTCGCTGTGTGCGGAAGACGTTTCGAGCTTTAGGCAAAATGTGTTTAGAAAATTTATTTTTGAAAAATTATTTTTGGAAAAATTATTTTTTGTGAAAATTTTATATTTTTTAGTGTTTGATTAATAAATTGAAAATGACTCTGAAAATATTTTTTTATATTTAATACCAAAAAATAAAATTACCAATTACACCTATATATATATATATATATATAAAGTACAAATTAGTCAAAAAGTTAAATTTTGATTTCATATTTTCAAATAACTATAATACAATTCTATTTATTATGGGAAATAAAATTGCCATTCTTTCTTCTCCTACTCCATTCGTTTTCCTAGCTCAACAGATTCTATTTATTGACAAAATTAGAACATGTCTCTCCTTTTATTGTTTATTCTGTTCCACGTGTCTCCCCAGTTTCTTCCCATCCCTCCCTCCAACTCACACGGTGCATGCACTTCTGCAAATACAATTACTGTTGTCCTTACCATCCAACACTATCGTCGTACGCTTCAGATTACGATCTTATGTATTACGATCCTATGTCTCTGCAAATAAATTTAATAGTCCAAGTAATTTTTGTGATTTGAGTCTCTTTGATATATATTTGGATTTATGGAAGTCACTATGTAATACAAAATCTCTTGACAAGCTTTTTTGTAGTATTATTTCTTGAGGTAAAGTTTTTTTTTGGTTTAAAGATTGAAGCTTTAGGGATCTAGATTGTTAAATATGATGGGAAAAGATATGTGACTGCAAAAAAAAAGGTCATTGGTGGTGTTCTTGATTGAGAGGTAATTTTTTTGTAATCTTTAAATTTTATACTATAAACTGATTATTGATAATTTCAAGTACTTCCTACATTCCACAAAATAAATTCCATTTGAAAATTGATGAACTTTTAAGCATAAATTTTTATCTTGTTCATTGTTAGATTTGAAAATTTAAATTGTATGATTATAAATCTGTTTGTCATTTATCAATGCGATAAAAAAAGTTAAAAAAAAGAAAAGGCATCAAGTACTCATTTTGTTCCTCAAATGAGTCTCATTTGTGAATTTAGGAACTTTTAAGCATAAATTTTTATCCTATTCATAGTTATTTTTTGAAAGGTTAAATTGAATGATTATTAATTTTTTTGTGATTTATCAATGTGTAAAAAAAGGCGTGAAGATCTGGGTCGTCACAACAGCAACCCTTACTCCTCATGTTGCTGAGTGCCTGCTAATAACACTGCTCTTCCTGCTGCTAATATGCCTACTACTGATCCTGCTCATGCTGTAGCTTTTTCCCAGCAAAGCCTAAGAATGGCAAGGCTGACTTATCCAAGGGAGAAACTTCAAAAATCTCTAAGCTTAAGCTTGCAGCAAATGCTGATGTTCAAGAAGAGCTTGCTGCCTTTTCTAAAGTCCATGAAGTTAAACAAGAATCCTTTATTGATGAAGAAGTCTCCAACCCTCAGCCCCTCAAGATCATTGTCCCAGCAAGCCAAAAATTTAATGTCAAGTTTGACTTTCTTACTAAACAAGTTGTTGTTGCTTATGCCATTCTCAAAGATATTATTGTCTCCGTTAATATAGCCGTTACTCCCACTCTTAGTATTGAGCCCTCTCCATCCACTATGAGCAACAACTAACTAAAACTAGACCTTGTTGCTCCAACACATACTTCATTCCTTACTACTACTATAAAATGCAAGAAGCAAAAACAACTAGCCAAGAAAACTTTGCCAGCAAGTAAGCTAAAGATTACTAAGCCTTCAACTGCTAAAAAGCCTAAGCTGCAACTCCTCCAACCTCTTCTCTATATGAATAACCAGAAATAGACCCAAGCCTAAGAAGAAAATGAGGACTAAGAGGCCAAGATCCCCTAATGTAAATCAAACTAGTGCCACAGTAAAGGAATAACTCTCAAAGAAGCAAAAACTAGATGAAGCTTCAACTGCTACTACTACTCTTGCTCATGGTTTAGATGAAAATGCTGATAAGATGATCAACTTATTTGCTGCTGAAGTTGTTAAGCAAATAACACCCTCCTCCTTAACCTCTCATGTGCCTGGTATTTAGGGAGAACAACCATTACAAGAACCTTTGCTATCTGAGCATGTGCCCATAGTAGAGGATGCACCTATGGAGGGGGAGCCTCAGCAAAAGATTATAGATGCAGACATTCCTACTAATGAAGACACTAATATTTAGTTGCCTGCTACAACTTCCAAGCTTAAGAATTTTTGAGTACTTGTTTGACATGACTTCATGGGTCAACAAACGCCTTTCTAGGAAGCTAGCAACAGAGGAAAAGAAAGCCAAGTTTGAGAAGCACGCACTGAATTGGTTGCATCTTAGCCACCCTACTTTCACTAATATTTAACTCATAGGGATGCCAAGTGTACAAGTTGAATATGCCCATACTCCTGGCTTGTTTCACATTATTAACTACAAAGTAAGGCCATTTATCAAGCTACTAGAGTATGAGGAATGGGTTGCAACAAGCTGAAATGGTACTTAGGCCCTTGCTACTAATGAGACACTAAACTCCTTCGCTACCCCAAGCTATTTGTTCAAGATTTTTGAAGAAAGGATTTCTCTTGCTACTACTGTTGTTTTTCATTCTCCTCTAACTTAGCCAATTAATAATACATGATATCTGTGACGCCCCCAAATTTCCAACTCCGAATCCACGTGAAAATCTGGTCGTCAGATATCATCTCAAGCATTGAGTAGCCAATATTAGGCAACTCACCCTGTTATACCTTACAAGGA
>JAUMHB010025585.1:9213-23995 GCA_032359685.1 Pittosporum tobira
GACATGATCACTAGAGGGCTTCTTAATACTCTTACTTCTTTGGTTCGTGATGATGATGAGTTACAAGACACAATCAGCGTGGAACTTGAAGCGTACAAACAAACAATCTAAAGGTGACTTTGGTATGTCCATTGCTATTCCACTACGCAAAAACCTAAATCCTAGTAACTTCTTTTAAATCTTTCTATTATTTTTATTCTTGGTAAGTTAATCTTTTAATTAGTAGAGGAACTATACTTTATTATCACCATTATAATTGTGGTTGCTTGGTGGGAGCAATTTGGAAATAATTATCCAGAATTACAAAAAAATTGCAAAGGCCTTTCCTTCGAAAGGAGCCTAAGAAATGCATCTGAAAGAAATTATTTTAATTCAAAAAAAATATGATGGCCACAATATTGATATATCATAAAAACAATATAAAAGTTGTGCAATATTATCTCCTTATATTATGAATGAAAAAAAAAAAAAAAATTAACCAACCCTATGCATGGGGACTTATTTAATGGTAAATATATTTCTTACTTTTTAAATTTTTTTAATCCTATGGATATCAAACTCCCATGCTGCAAGCCTTGTAATACATTATTGATAACCTAACAATGTCTCAACTCTACGCATATGAAGTAAAGCAAAATACATTTCTGGAGTGCTTGTGCCAAATCCATAAATACCCCTCAACTATCACATTTTTCCAAATCAACTAAAAGTAAACCATCTCAACCCCAATTCCGTAAACTTCCAAATACTATTAGTATCCATTTCACTAATCACACCCAGTCCTACTCCGAAAATCCAGAAACACAAGTGCAGCACCATAATGTGCCAATGCACCCATGACCACAAAAACATGAAATATTTGGTGACTCTGGCCCGCTATGTCGAACCACCCGGGCCTCCACCTCTCGGGAACCCTGCTGACGTAAACCACTGCCCCTATTAAGTAAAACAACGCCATGGCTAATTCATAAGCTAGTGTTATATTTCTCTGAGGCTCATGCCAATTCACAATCACAGCATGAACAGCAGGGACTATTCCAAAAAGGCCCATTGCCACGAAAAGTAGGGTCCGAAATGATCGAAATTTACCGGTGGAGAGGATCGGAGAGAGTAGAGTTACAATGGTGAAAATGCCCATTATAGAGATGCCACCAAGGTAGAGGAATTGCCAGTGGGGGGAGCATTGGAAGATGTAGTAGATTGGAGGGAAGAACGATGTGATGATCATGGCTACAATTCCAACGTAGTCAAATCGGAGTAATTGGATGTTTAAGTGGTGGGAGTGGCAGCAGAAGACGTGGCAGATGCTGCTTGAGAGGAGGCAGAACATAGCGCCGCCTAGGAACACCAAGAACGGCCACCGTGCAGCTGCCATAGCTGGTGGTGTAATATCCGGATCTAGAGTTGTGGAATGGTTCAAGTTGATTAGTTTCGTTGTGTCCTGTAACATGTGTAGTGTTAGTAACCTCAGAACAGAATCCATTAAAGTTTCCTTCTTCTGCGAATCAAATGGAGCCCAAAATGATTGACGTGGATATAAAACAAACTAACCGGAAAGAAATTCTTGGAATTATGAGAGACATTTCCCTCTGAAGTTGATGGAAAAGACCTGCAATAATAAGGTACAATTAATAAAAGTCAAAAAAAAAACAAATTGATTAATCTATTTTTCCAGCAAATTCACAAATGTAAGTAATCTAGTTCCTATACATTGAAATTAAACTATAAATCTCATTGTATATTTCTATATTAACATGACAAGAAAGGTGAGAACTTGATGTAAAACGTTGTCGTTTTCTGCGATAACTAGTATTTTTAGACCGTTTGATAAGATTAAACTTACCTCCTTTTTTTCGTACATAGATTAAGCTTATCTCCTCTTTTTTCGTACATAGATTAAGCTTACCTCCGATTTCCAATGTACGATTTGTTCCTCTTACAAAGTTATGTTTGTAACTAGTTTTTTTTTTTTTTTTAAAGGGTGGGGGTGTGAAAGAATTTTCATTTTTTGGCCTTTTCAAGGGTGGGTTTAACAACCAAGCTACTCTTTATCTATTAAAATAAAAATAAAAATAAAAAAGCTACTTCAGCTCCCCTCATCTATGGTGTGAATTTTGAAGCTTGAAGGTAGACTACTCAAATTTGATCATGGTTTTTGTTTAACCAAATTAACACTTTGAAACGATATAAAATAATTCATCTGTTTCAAAATTAAATATACTTTTGAATTCTATCAATTAGGTTTGTGCAATCCCAAATTATTATATAAATTTCTTAAATTTTTAAAATTTCAAAGTTTGTACGTAATACTTTATATATAACTGACAACATTAACTTTGACATCGATCAAAATAAATAAATATACTTAAAATTTAAATTTTACGATTTCACATATGTATTGCATATAAAACATATAATTATCTCTAATTTTGGAACGGAGAGAGTATCAAATTACTCAAACTCAACTTAAAATTGGCTAAACTAAGGCTCATTCGACTAGAGGGTACTATGCTATGCTCCCACGATAAACAAGGAAAAGTTTGAACTTTTATTTAATTAAACATCAACATAAACTCAGTTCCACAAACCAAGAAACTTAGCAACCCAGAACTTGAGTCATTTACGGCTGTAAACCTGTGATTCTGGGGTACCAAAGAAATAATTCAGGGGGGAAAAATGGAAAATAGATCAACATTAAATACCAGGTTAAAATTTTGAGCAAATCAGCAACTGGAGACACATACATCAAGTTTGCAAATGTCAATCCCACGAACACAACAAACCCAATTAAATGCCTGCACATGGAAAGTCAACATGTCAATTAAGTTTTTGACACGCCAACTATACAAGAACATTTACATTTTAGATATGCAACTTCATGGTTAAAATGGTAAAGAAAATTTATGTAATTAACAAATGAAAGGGAATAATATTTACTTATTTAGTGATGAAATCGGAGAAAATTACTCACGTCCAAATGTTAAGCGTCTCGTTATGCCACCGGAAAATGCTAAACAGAGCTTGTTTTAGAGGCCAGTTAGCTCTGTAATAATTAAGTATATAGTCATTATCCTTCATGTACTCCGGCAATTCCTCAAACTTCACCAGATTGTATGTTTCCTCTTCAGCCCTTCCCCTCTGGATCTTCTTGTTCTTGTAGGCAGTATTTGCTGTACGCAAGTGGGTTTGATCCATGTTATCTGTTTTTATATTTCTCTTCCAAACAGACCCTTCACGAGTATTCATTAAAATGTATATATGTATATATTCACAAGAAGATGATGAAAATGTAAATGAAGATAATAGAAATAGAGCGAAAGAGAGAGATTTATTTGTTTCTTTCTCGAGTTTCTTGGGGTTCTGTCGGATGATTAAGTGCAACTTGGGCTATTCATCAACGGCACCAACCACTACACTTAAATGGTCTTAAACACGCTGCTCGAGTTTATTGGTCCAATTGATAAAGAATGAGAAGTTGATGTTTTTAACTCTTAAAAAAAAGAAAATGTCCATTATTACGGATTTAATTGTATATCAAATTTTACCTCTTTTATTATATGAGATAGCCTTTTATTCTTATAAAATAAATTGTTCTCGTAAGATTTAATACATAATTTATTTTGAATTCATGTAATTATTACGATCGAGGAAGTGCAATTTTTTTGTTAGGTTATAAATACTTATTGTATTACTGGTATCTCGGCCTCATGCGCACGAGACGTCTCCCATTCAATGATTTTCCAAAATTAGTTTGGTATTTATTTTTATTTATAGTATTTTCATATTAATTAGTTATAATTATGGGGGGAAATTAATTAAATAGGTTCGAACTCAATATGGGTCCAGTTCATTTTTTTTTTTCTTTAAAGCCCTGATTCGATAATAAAAGTATAAAATGATTCAAATCAGAAAATTAAATAAAAACTCCGATTCAAAATATGAATAAAACCTAATAAAGCTAATACCGTCCGAGTAGCTCAAATCGTAGTACATATTAGGATAGTGATGTGTACGTAGCTCAAGCAAAATTAGATAGACAGTTCAGCCTTGAAGTAGATGTATAACAAATTTCACAGCTAGCAGGTCCATGTTCATGCTCGATTATTGTTATTATACCTTAGCCAAAAATTTATTTTATTGTTTATTCTAATCTCTCTCTCTCTCTCTCTCTCTCTCTCTCTAAAATAAAATATACTATATACAAATAATAATATTGGTAAGTTATTAATTAAGCAAGACTTTGCCGATTGGGACACGTGATTGATTTCTTGTGGCTTCCCCTAAGAAACTCCAAAATCCAAATCACACTTTTCTTGCCAACCTTAAACTTAATTAAATTAATCAATGTAAAATGTCTAAGATGCCAAATAAGTTGCACCATTTGATAATACCCATTTTGTTATAAAATTAGAAACATTTGTGACTTTTAATATAATACATTTGCAAAATTCTACCACTATACAGACTTCAAAATTTTAAAACCTTTTGACAAATTTATATCATAGGTTACATCTTAAAATTTTATAAACCTAAATTGATTTACAAGAATAAGGTATATTTCTGAATATACTATGATTTACCCAACCGTATCCATCATGATGTAGGTATTCACCCTTCTCTCTTTTGTTAAAATTTAGTCTTATTAAAAGTAAAAGACTCTCCCACTTTTTCACATCGTGCAATAAATTATGACTGGTTATACTAATAAACTCACACATATATTGTAAAATACAATTGAATACATGCCTCTAGTTATAATGAATTCACCCATATATTGTCAAATATCTATGAATTATAATTTAACACATTTTTGATTCACCCTTATTTTTTTACTCATTTAGTATTCATGGCGTTACTCTTTACACTATTGAAGTTATCTCGAGAAATGTCATCGTATAGTGTGCACTGGAGAAGGGGATTGCACCAATCATATTGTCCCGAGCCTCCTTTAAAAATATTGGCCATATAGCTGCCGCATAGTAAAATGTAAATCTCCACAAGGGACAATCAAGGCCAGGCCCGTCGTAGGCACCTAAAAAAGCCATGAGATTATACCCTCGACACACTCACCCCATCAATTAATTCGAAAGTCCCATATGGAGAGAGAAGTAATTCAACCCATTTTACAAGTCATATTAAATAGATCGTTGGCTTCTAATTCCAACTCGCAAGTCCGTAAAGAACAAAGATAGATAGATTTTGCATAAAAGAAACAAAAATTGGAAGGAAAAGCCAACTAACCAACTTCTCTGGGAAAGTGCAAGCCGATTCAAACATTTCACAATCTGGAGGCAACATGAGAGGCCCAAGTACAAAACCCGGGAAATTATCCCAACTCAAATTTATATACAGAGGTGTGAGAGGATGCAACTTTATTTTAGCCTTTGAGAAATCCCAGAGTCTCAAGTGAAGCACGGAGATCAGCACTGCTGCATTCTTCGTTTGTGAGAGCAATGTTAGGGCTGTCAGCTGGCACTACATCTGCAAGTGGGTACGTTCTGTTGGCATGAAGTTGATTGCTCATACCATAGCTAACACCCTTTAATATTACAGACTTGTGGATCCCACCAATCAATCCTTCATAATCCGTGTCCCCACTTTCTCCAACAAAGACCGCCATCTTTGACAAGTCCATATCCCATCGAAGATATAAATACCTGAAATTTTTTAAGCATTGATTCGCATGACAAAGCACCATCGAAATGCAAATTTTTCAATCAATATTAAGATCAGGCATACCCTACTTAAACATCAGTGTTATGGGAAGCAATCACCCCTACAAACTTTGAAGGTTATCTTAATTATGCAAGCTGATTTAGCTCCTCCAAATTATTATTTATACTGTTTTTTTCAATATATATTTTGAAATAATCCCTTATGTTTATAGCCAACTTATAGACTACGAGGGCCCCTCTGATTACCAAACCTTATGTTAAAGACAGAGAAAAGTATTGTACAGTTGTATCTTAGTTATCGTCCAGAGAAAATGAATTCCATATTTTATAAGATATACTGCATTTATTTCATGGTAGGCATTATTTATATCATACTCCTTGATCAGTGAAATTTTCATCGGGTACGTCTATTTTCAGCCGCTAGACCAAATTCTGGGACCTTCACTGCTTATAGTTTATTATCTTATATAGTTGTTCAAAGAGCAAGTTAAAAACTTTATGCAGCTCTGGAGAAAAGTACGGAGGTCCAAATTGATAGTACTTATCCGTTATATTAAAGATGAGTCTGAACCCATCCGACAAGTTCAAAAGTGTAGGAATGCTAATACAAAAATTTCTCAATAAATTGTTTTCACAAAAATAATAAAATAATAAAATAACAATAAAATAATTATTATTATTGTTGTTGTTGTTGTTGTTATCCATAAATTAACTTAGAAGTTGGCCAAATAACAGAATTCTAGCCTCCACAATGTAAGTAGGCTGTATTAAAATTACCGGAAAGGTTGATACTTGATATGTAATATAAGTCGAAAATGATCCTCCTAACAAAAGGTTAATGCAACCGTTAGAAATCATCATGCCACAAAACTTTATAGCACAACCATAAGAACTATACCTGAGGGCCTGGGAGCGAGATGCCAAAACTGGAATCACATTAATCTTCCTTCCATTTTGACAATAAATAACATGACAACGGAGAGCCTGGATTCTCATCAACTTCCGAATTTCCTTCACAGGAGAAACCTGGAAAGACATACATAATTAGAAATCATACTTATGATATACAAACATGCAACAGACTCGGGTAAGGGTAAAAAGGTCAATTTACCAGTTCAGGCTTCCGAACTTTAAAAGCATAACAGTAGTCCGTCGAAATCTTTTCATCTTCTGTAACCACGTGCCCTCCTTCTTCACCCTTTTTGCCCATGATAGAAGCCGCCCAACGTGCCAAAGTTTTCCTCAAACCTTCTCCACCCCATCGGTATTCGATGTGCGAGTGGTAATATAAATCGACAACGAAGGGATTATCTTCAGAGTGAGGAGATGAATAATAAAGATCACCACCACTATTGCAGATATAAGCATCAAAATCGGTGGGGCTCACACCCTCCGAAACCAAAAACGACCGCACTTCTGACATGGTGAAGGAAGTAGCCAATATAAAACCTATTGACCCTTCTGCCCTCTCCTTCTCCACAGCCTCAAATATCTTCCTAACGCTTTCAAGAAGATCTGCGATAGCATCGCAATCCACGGCAATCACAAAAATATGCTTCCTCCTCCTCAAGGCCGGGAACTTACCAGCACCGGGGTTCTGATCTGCTTTCTCTGTATTTCCAGTTTTGCCCTTCAGGAGACCCTTTGACCATGTCAAAACAGCAGTCTCTAATTTACTTTTTTGATCCTCAGGGTCAAAACTATCATTTCTCTCATCATCCAGAGAAAATTTAAGGTTCAGAGATATATCTTGTATATCTCTCAAAGAATCGCTTGGTGAATCCGATTCCGAATCTTTGTCGTCATCATCGTTTTTCAGCCACCGCGGTTGCCTTGGTTTGCAAGCCGCTATTCGAGACAGGTAACTTTTGCAGTGTGCTGGCCATGAGAAGAGGTGAATATTTTTCAACCCATTTTGTCGACACTTTGCCCAAAGTTGCTTATCTGCTACTAGTTTTAGAAGGGCATCAGCAATCGATCGCTGATCATGAGGGTCAACAAGAACACCACTGTCAAGTACCTGCAATAATTCAATACTTAGTTTGCTGGGCTTATGTTCTCACTGGGCACCAATATCCGGATCAAATAAATTACTTTGGATTAATGGAAGAACTAAATTGACGTACGCGATGAATGTCAACTGGGCCTCCATTTTTGGTGGCCACCATGGGTAAGCCATGAGCAGCTGCCTGTTCAATAAAAAGAAATTAGTCCGTTTTATAGTAAAAGTCAACTAGTGAAAGTACTCATTTGTGAGATAGGAAAAGCACCTCAATTAAAGTAAGCCCAAATGGCTCAATGAAGGCTGGATTAATAAACACACCCTGCAGAAAAGATAGGATTGAAATTGGGCATCCAAAAAGTAAATGGTAAATTAATTTTTGAATGCACAATTGAACAAGAGCCGAAGCCGATAGGATAGTAGGCCATATTGTTACCTTAGTCCTCGCTGCTAAACGGTAAATGTCAGGAACATCAGCCTGCTTGTGGTGCTTAGGGTATGCCACTTGACCATAGAGATCGTACTTGTCAATTAGCTTAAGTATTGAGAGAAGAACAGAGGAATTGGTGCTTGACATCTCATCAACATTATCTCTGTTACCCATTATTAATGTCTGCATTATGAGGAAACATTTTCATCAATGCTTAAATTGACCCTAGCTACTCTTTACTATAGAGAAATATGTATAAAAAATGCCAAGTCAGACCCATCATTAACGGCATTGTGAAGAAACATTCATCTGTGATTAAATTGACCCTAGCTGCTCTATACTATAGAGAAATATGTATAAAAAATGCCACATCAGACTTACGAGATTAGCAAGCTCTCTCAATGGGCGACATTCCCCAAATGCTTTAACCAAAGTCGTGAGATTCTTTTTAGGATCGGGCCTAGCAAGGGCTAGTATCATTGGCTTCCGTGGATTTGTAAAGAAGCGCATTATCTGCAAACAGAGGATAATATTGTAAATTCACTCTTACTCTACAACATTTCAGAAAATAATAATATAAAATAAATTGCAAAAATTACAACCTCCGCCCAGATAGGTGGGTCTGGAGAAGCAGGATGATCTTCATTTCCTTCAGATTCTCCATCCATATCCCCATCATGTGGAACAATATGATGGAACTCCATACCAGGGGGTATTACCTGCATATAACTTAAGCATTAACAATGTTCTCAACAGAACAGGACACACTTAATGATCATGTTTAATTATTAATCTAAAAATATGAGTTTTGACCTTGGAAGTCAAACTTCAAACTAGGACATTTAATATGGGACAAGAGGGAGTAGATACTAAGAGCAAGGTCACAGTACTTACAGCCATACGAGGCATGAACCTGCCATAACAGCTCACGTTGCGCCTGATCCTTGCTCGTAATTTACGCTCTAGTACCGGATCAAAACCATCGTACAAGCGCCATTGCTCCTCAATCTCCTGCCTAGTACTAGTTATGACTATTTCAGAGGCATCAAGGGCTAATTCCTCCGCCTCTATCCTACGCATTATCTTGTATGTTGAATTTATTTCATCCCTCGATAATCGGCCTTGTCTTAGAAGTTGTTCCAATTTATCTCGGCCGAGTGAGTGGCCAGTGAAAAGCATGGGTACATTTAGTGCACCAGATAGAAGAGCGGCAGAATCACCTGCATCTGCATAATGCCCATGGATGGCTACAGGCCAGACCGGACGCCCACCTCCAATTTGCTCACCGAGAACTTTGGACATCTGTAATATGTGGTTAAGTGCGCCATCAACAAATTCAGGGATGTGGGGCCATAAAAGTTCTTTTGGAATATATTTATCTTTTGGACCAAATGGAATACGAATAATGTAAGCACCGCTACTCTCCCCCATTTCATTCATCAAACCTTCTGAATCTCTTGGAGGCAGCATCTCTGTGGGTTCACCATAACTCCAGTCAACTTCTGGAGATGATACTTGCCTGGTCAACAAATCGACCCGATAGACACCCGGCATTGAGCCTAAAGCTCTTGCAAGCTCAACAACATACTTAACCTAGAAGAAAGGAGAACAGAACATACAAATTATACAATCTCTGCATGTACCTTAATAAATAATCCATATAAAAGATTATTCAGTTTTCTCCATAATTACCTCTCTCAAACACATATTTATGATGGATGAATTAATTAATCATAAAATATCCAAGTTACAATGGAATATCAAATTCATAAGCTGTTGTACCCAAGATCTACCTGTCCACCAGTATCAGAATCACGACCAAGCTCCATATTTTCCCCTCGTATTAGGCCATGCAGGCTGCAAGAATACTAGTTACTGTTATGGAGAAAAAAACTGTCATGCACAACAAGGATCGTGTTGTATGCACCATGTTAGAATGCATAGATGTCACTCCTCTTATTTCTTTTTTTCTTGATTCTTGATATGTATGTCAATCTATTTTTGGAGATGTAAGTCTAGGGCTTTGACTTTGGCCCCAACTATGGGGATCTGACCAACAACCTTGAGGATATTATTACTCAATGCCTCAGCCATTTATCCCAGCCCTTGAGTTATAGATAGATGATATCATCATGCGTCCAATAGCAGAAAATCTCTCTTTTAGTGCAAGAATTATGAAAGGTTACTTAATATGAACCTCTATAGAACATCTTTCTTATTACCTATTATTGTTGAAGTTTACATAGACAACAACTACCAAAGATTCTTCCCTTTTCAAATCTATGCAAACAACTACCCAAATTATTTTTTTATTTTTTAATTTTATTACTTTTAGTTTCAATACTTAACCACAGCAAGTTAGCAACTTACTATAAACATCAGAATAGCCATCACAGTCACAATCCTTATTCCACATATTAATAGGGAAAGGAAAAAAAAAAACTTCAGCTTGTACCTTATTAACACAATGTATAGCTTTTTCCCCTTTTGCTGATTAATGAACGCTTCCATTGTATCAACAGAGCTAATTCTAGGCAATCGGCCTTTCGTACTCTCACCATGGGCAGAAATATCACTCGCAGTGTCTCCTTTTTCACCCTCTGATAAGTCTTCAGACATATCAGCAACTGCTTCTCTGCGGCCTCTTTCACGTTCCATGCGGCGTTTGGCCACCCTTTGAGCTTGCTTTTCCTCGAGCTACAAGGAAATATAAATAACCTTAACAAATAAAATATACCAGAAATTGAAGCATACGAAATGCGTGTGCAACTTGTTAAAAATTATAATTCGGAAAAGGTATCATGGAAATTATAGCATTTATTTAGGAGTTAGAGATGGAGGATTTTCTAAGAATAAATATTGTGACAGAGCTTCACCAGTTGGTAACACCAAAATAACTGCCTCCCTGATGCTCTCACTTCATAAATAGATAAAATCATTCTCCACTAGTTCCCCTAATACCCAAAAATATGCAAGCAGAAGTAAATGCAAAATAAGAGAGGGTAGTAACTAATAAAATATGTGGATATCTGATTGATATAAAGAAATCAGACCAGGTAAGAGCTATTTAAATACCAGAGACATTAGTCATGCTACACTAAATCAGATTTGAGGGAGATGTCAGAAGAAAATTCTCACACAAACACAACACATCACACCACCATAGAAAAAGGGTAAGTAGTACTTCCTCAAAAGTTTTGATACAGAACTGTAATTCCCATGAATCTTATTCACAAGTGATTAACTCTCACATCGGGAACCAAAAAAGTAACACAAAAATAGTGCTGGCCATAAACAAAAGTCCATCTAAAAACATTAATTCAAACCTAAGTCAACAATTATCATTAGTCGACTTGAACGAGATCATTTTTTGCAAGCATCGTGATACTAGTCTAAGAGAACCAAAATACAAAAAGTAGATACTCTGTATTATTTAGAAAAGGGAAGTCAGCCCACAGTTTACAGAATTCAAAACAAAGAAGAGCCTGCTGAAGGTTTTCACCAAACACACACACACACCCCCCCCCCCCCCCCCTTATGCAGAATACTGAAAAGGGTAGATCCAAATTGACATTTGCACAAAATAGCCATGTTCTTACTTTGACAGGCACAGCAGATCAAAATTAAAGTATTGAACGATATATTGGCTCTTTAAATGAAATAAGTAAATTGTTCATTTTCCAACCAAAAAGTCAAATCCCAATTCTTAGACTACAATATAATGTGACATAGTACTACTCCCACCTTTTCATAGCACCAATTTGGTGCAAACAACATTTCGTAGCATTTGTTTCTCTAATAGAGCTATTTAGCATTTGTCTGATATTTACGCTCTTCTTCTTTTCACATTTCATCGATGTAAAGGCATTTATAATTAATCAAAATAATCAATATTAATCTAGGTGACTGCACTAGCATAATTTTATATGGCATGGCAATGGAAAATAAAAACAAAAATACAGTAGAAAGTGAATTATTTTTTTTAAATGTTAACAAATGTGATCCAATTATTCATACGATTCAAAATTCAAATCTCAAGCACAACTCTAAACTTAATTTAATCATTCAGCGGACCATCTATTTTATTTTACTGTTATCATTTTCGTCTTTCTTATCCTAGCACCTCCCCAATTCCAAATGAAGCCTTAACAACAGTATTTCACTATTCGCTGTACAAATGTAAAACATAATAAGCAAATAAAAATGAATTAACATACCTGTTTTTTCTGGCGAGCCAAATTCCAGATCCGCCAACACATATTCTCCAGTCTAGTATTCCTCTCCTGAGGACTCCTCGTAGCTTGAGCCTATTCATCATCATATATAGCAACACCAATTTTACTAGATTTCAGACAGAATGACTCATCATTTCAAACAAACAGCTCAATAAATAGAAACATAGCAACTATATAATACATATATGAGAAAAGTGCGGTTGTGTTGCCAGATCTAGTTGGCTCGGGCAACAAAGTACAAAACAACGTAGGTTTAATTCAACGAAGTACCAAATGCCGTAATTTTGATTAATAAAACAATAAAACGTCTGAATTGTCATTAGTGGATTCAACAAAGTGCCAAAATGCGTAGTTTTGATTAACAAAAGAATAAAACATCTGAATTGTCATTAACGCAATAGGTGAAACGACAAAACTACCATTAATCACAGCCATTTTAAGCCAATTTTACTTAGATTTTAGATGTGATCAGTTGATCAAATAAACAAATTCAACAGAAACTGAAACATAAGCAACTACATATTCACATACTCTAACATAAGTATTTCAGCTTACACGAATCCAAGAGCGATGGAGATCAGTCTCATCGAATCCAGTGATAACATTATCGACGAAGTATCGAGTTGGACTGAACCTCCCCCTCTCCCTCAACAGCAGCGAGGACTTTTTCGCATCGTCCAGCCCCGGCCCGGAATCCAGAATCGCCTCCAGGTAACTGTTAATCCAGTCATTTCCCGCCATATCAGCTTAATATAATCAACTAGATATTATTAGAGACTTAAATATATCTGTGTATATATATATATATATATATGTATATGTGTATATATACAGAGACAAATATCTTAATTTCTCGTTCGACTGCGTTGGACACTGTGACCGAGAAAACTTAGGGTCAATGAATTCGGGAAAAATGCAGAGATATAGGGACTCTGTGTTGCCGGTAAAAAAAATTGAGGGTAAAAATGATTCCTTCGAACAGTAAGAAAGTTGAGAGGGTGAAAAAAATTGATTCGAGAATACTCGTGGCCTCGTAGATTACTGCCACCTGTACCGCTGGGTGGGTGATTGATTTGTCTTTTCCAGTAACGAGTGTGAATGGGTCATTCGTTTTGTTAAAGCACTAATGATCAAAGGGGAATATATGTAGGATTATCCCATTAATATGCTTACCCACTTTTAAACCACCAGTATATATTGGAGTATTATTTTTCTTATTATTAGGATAATTAAATTTAAAACATTGGCAAATAAGATCTTTTCTCCCAAATTATTTTACTAAACAAATCAATCAATATATCAATATATATAATATAAATAGACAAATATTAAATTAATTTTAATTTATTTATCGAGTTAACTTAATATTACTAAATTTATAACTCGATTAAGTTGTTATCAAATTCGGTTGACAATCAATAAATTAATTAATAAAAAAAGTATATACACAAAATTGACTTGACTAGTTGTCTTTAATTAATTAATTTATTTAATAATAATATTTGTTATTATTATTATTAGGTGCGACATTTTGTTTTTCTTGGTTCATTGAAAAGCATAAAGGTCAGTTAGAACAATTCTTTCTCCACTTTCAGGCGGAGGGGAACACATGGAGGATCTGGAGTTGAATTTAAAAAAGAGGCCCAAATAATATTCCCTATGCTCTAGATTAATTATAATATTATATTTTTTTACAAATTTTTAGAAATATATTTAATAACAAATAATTATTTAAATTATTTTTATAATATTATATTATAATTTTAAATAATAAAATAATAATTAAAATGATGGACTATAAAATTGAAGTAGTGACTGAAGTGTTTAACCATGATTTAGTAAAGGAAAAATAAGTTATAAAATATATTTTTTTAATTTTTTTAAAATAAAAATATTATAAAAATTATAAAATATCCAAAAATATTAGAAAAATTATAAAACAAACGGACTATTAAAAACTCAATACTAAGAGTATAATAATAATTTAATAATGTGAAAAAGTGATTAGAAATTTTAATACGCCAAATAGATGCTGTCTATGATTTCCCTTGGAAGTGACTTGGATATATATCATTATTGGACACATGTAATGTTCTTGATCTTCAGACTAATTATGTACCGGCCAAATACTCCAAATATTCTGTATTTATTTACCTTAATATTCTTAGGCTGTTGCTTGTCTCGTCGTGCTGCTTCTGGAGTTTATCTCCAATCAAACTATGGTAAATTTCTCGAGAATTATTATTGTAAATTAAACTTAATAATACTTACTGGAATTTAATATTCGAGACACTTTTTTGTACTCGCATGATCGAAGGGGTACACGTAACCATCTATTTTCCACTTGGAACACGTGGCCAATAATATTATATAAGAATAATATTAGTCCTAAAAAACAAGTCATAAATTTTGTTAACAATTTTTAATATGAATTATAAAA
>JAUMHB010025596.1:17616-36023 GCA_032359685.1 Pittosporum tobira
GACCAAAAATTCGTTGGTGCTGAGGAAGTTATATACTATAATTTTATAAAAAACCGAAACAATATATATTGATATGACTCAAGAAATTACTGTTGAATATGGTTTATATTGTGCAAACGTTAGATGACACATCACCCAAAACGACATATCATCTCATATGATAGCGCCCCCAAATTAGGAGCAAATTTTGTTTATTTTTCGCTTGCGGGCATTTTAAGAGCAATCTTGTATTTTTAGTGGATTATAATTTTTTCTTTTATTTGTTATATAAGGAGATGGACGTGTACTACTTCTGTATCACTTTCAGAATATTGTGATATTGCGGCCACTGTAGTTTTCTCTCTATTAGGGTTTTCACCTAAAAATTCTTGTGTTCTTGTGTGATTGTTTCTTTTGATTTCTTCGTGTTTTATTCCGTTGCGTTGTTATTTGCTAACAATTACCATGATAAATAGGTTTTATATAAGTTTAGCATATTAGGAAAATAAGAAACCTATTTCGATTTGAAAATTAAGATGCCTAGAAATAATTATTAATAATAATAAATACTAACTCTAGAATATTCTATTAAGTGACAAGCCTGATTGAATTTTCCTTCATACCATGAGAAAAAAATAATAGTAAGAGAAAATTAATATGGAAAATCTATTGCATGTAACAATGTCGCACATAATAAGAGAAGAATAATTATAATGCATGTGTATTTATGTGTTGGTCTGGTGTACAATAGGGACTATAGATATGCATGGTAACCGTGTCATATTTAAGTACAAAACATATCACACATGGAAATTAAATTCTGTGTACAAATGTAATAGATTAATCTCTTGATATATATGAACTGAAAACTTGCATTGGTCTTTCAGGATGAGACGGGCCATGGCGAAGATGATGCTTGGCTGCACAGATATAAAATTGCTAATTAAATAGAAATTAAAAGTACACCCTGTGAAATTACCAAATAATTAAGTAAAAAAAAGATTTGAAGAACACACACGTTTAAGTGTGTGTGTAAATACACACACACACACACACACACACACACACATATGTATATGTATATACACTTACTCTATAAAATCTCTCCAGTATGCCTCAGTTGCTTCATCATCCATAAGCTGATCTCCTAAAGCATCAAAGTTGGTGGAAGGAGGTGGTAAATGGTTAGTAGGGTTGATTTTGTTCCCCGTTTGACCATTGATGCCTGCCAGACGTTCAGGCGAGGCCGGGACCAATGCAGGTAAATGCAATGAATCCGAACTTAAAATGGTTCCGATTTTGGGACAGGAAGTATTACGCACTTGGTCATCCATAGAAATATTGGAGGTTGACATGGGTTGGTAATAATTGTTGCCCAAGTTTGAAAACCCAGAAGTCGTAAAATGGGGCGGGCTATAATTAGGTGCTGCCAAACAATTTTGGTCATTTTCAAACTGAGGAATATTAATATGTCTAAGGTATTCATTAAGCTGATCGTAATCTTGAAATGGCATTAAGGATCCGGCCATGGATGGAAGTGGAGGAGGAGGAGGAGGCGTATTAGGGCTTAAGATTTGAAGTAAATTATGCATCAATTGAAGTTTGGCCATTTGTGTGACATCTGAGTGTTGTAACCTAATCAGGGCATTATTAATATCCCCTGGAATTGGATTCATTAAGTTATTGGCAGCTGCAAGAAGATGAGGTAGATTTGCAAACATGTCTAGATGATCAGTTCTTGGCCTATGAGTTACCGGATCAATTCCCATTTGGAGAAGCTTCTTCTTGATGTGAGTATTCCAGAAGTTCTTGATTTCGTTATCGGTCCGACCTGGAAGACGTGTCGCTATGGCTGACCACCTAAAACAGAAAACCATATTTCTTAGAGAAATAACTAAGATTACTTATTTGTTGGGACAGAAAATAACAACGAATTTGCCACTTTTACGTAGTTTTATGTTATAGGAGACTCTGTGTGCGTGTGTGTGTTATGATTAAGTTAAAATGGGATATGTTAATTAGTATTACTTATTTCCAAGAACTGAATGGAGGTTGATGATGATTTGTTCTTCTTGTTCAGAAAAATTGCCTCTCTTGATATCGGGCCGGAGATAGTTTGTCCACCTCAATCGACAACTCTTTCCACACCGATTGAGTCCAGCAAGCTTAGGAAGTGCTCTCCAACTGCCATGGCCATGTCTCTGAATGTGATCCAAAAGCTTCTCATCTTCTTCCGGAGTCCATGGACCTTTCTTTAGTCCGCTCTCGTCGCAGCATGGTGATCTTCCCATCATCAACCCCTGCAGAAATAATTAATAAAATTAGACAAGTTCTTAGAAAAAATAATTGGAATTTCAACTTACAATTAGGCAGCTCATTAATTAGGTTTAATATATTCAGATAACAGACCTTACAAGACTACAGTATTGGGGGAGAATGGAGAAATTAGCTACTCGGGCTGATTTCATCTAATGTAATTGTCATTGGGTTGTATATATAGTGAAGGATGTTTGACAATAACGAAGTTGATGTGTATTATATTAAGAAATATTTCCAAATAAGAAGCAAATATAAAGGGTATTTTCTATTTACCTCAACTAGTTTGTGATTTTGTGATAATTAACTTACTATGGTTGAATTTTCTAAATAAGAGCAATTATATGGGTTTCATTTAATTGTTGTTGTTGTCTAAATTCCGAATGTATCCTTTCATTTGGTTTCCTACTTATTTGTTTCTTCGCTTTCTTGTAGGAAGGCAAAAATTACATATTAAAAAGAAATATGAGTCAGAAAAATTCTGTAACAATTTTTATGACATACTCAAACTATAATGTACGTGGGTAGAAAAATAAAAAGTTTATACCCCATCAAACCATATATACACATTCTGGTGGAGGGAGTATTATAAATGTGTAGTTATACATGCAGAGAGGGTAAAATGGGAAACATGCATGACGATGGTGAGTTTCTCTTCTTGAAAAAGCTAGGAAGAGATCAAGAGGAGACGCGGTGTCAATTTCTGTAAAACATACGCCAAAGAATTAGACATTAGCAACGAAGTTGCATCGATCAATAAAAAAATAAAATATGTTGTAAACTATTATACACGTGGAATTTATTGAGACCGTATATAATCATAATAATAACCATCGATATATACTACTAATCGTAATATATCCATCAATAATAGTATGATACAGTGTATCTTTGACAATTGACAGTAATTAATCATCAGTGTACACGCAATATGCATATGAAGATAGATCATCTGTTTAGTCGATCATGGACCTACCCAATCTCAACCACACTCACCTTCCAAGTTCTAACGACTATATTTTTAAATATATCACTATATTTTTGGATGCTTCTGTATATGCTTTTATAGCTTTTTCAATCTCACCCCGGATGAATTCTTAACCACCACATAACCATCAAATCTCATTTAATTATACATATATTTTGAGCTACAATTCTGTAATTAATATATTTGGACGGACGTCCCCGGTATATTGTACTATATATACCTTAATTAATTACGATCTATCTATCATGGCTAATTAGCTCAATCAATTATAGTTAAGATTTATGATTAGGGAAATTAATCAATCAGACTACCAACTTGCTAGCTAGGAGTTCTGTATTAATTCTTAAATTTCTTGAAATAATTAATATGTACGCACTAAATTAAGCTGTCAATATCCAACTGCTCCCGAGTGTCGCTATTGTTACAGTTCATCTCCCTTTTACCAAACAAGGTTTTTAATAGATCCTCGTTCTGTTACGTTAATTACTTCTTCCACACTTCATTATTGATACTATTAATATATTTTATTTTGCTATAAACCACCCTTTTTTTTTTGTTTATAATTTTAAATATATATATATATATCTCCAACCTCTCACCAAAATAACAAGCCATGCATGCATATTCACCCTCCATTAAGAGATATTAATTAACGATCAAGAGCAAGCGCCCGCTTATCCATCATAATAATAAAATTAATCTTGAAACTGGAATTGACAGTCCAAGGGAACCCAACAGAAAGTCCAAGGGAACCAAACAAAAAATAATTGATTAAGAAACCATTGTTATATAAAGTATATATAGATAGATAACTGGTTTCCGGTTGCTTGTCAAACTTTATCTTTTTTAAATTATTTATTTGCAAAATTGAAATTGCTCATTTTACTCGGATTCATCTTCGTCTACGGTCTACGTACCCGAGTTAATTGCAGGGAAGAACGTTGAATTAGAGTTTAACAAGTTTCACTTGCTTTTGTGTTCCTTAATTTATGGCAAAATGTTATCAAAATTGTGCCCAAGACACTTGAGGGCTTGTTTGGCGTAACTTTAAATGTAGAGTTTGTATATCTTAATTGGACTCGTCAAAACATAAGTTTGGAGTTGAATTTAAGTAGTAAATTCAACAATTTGAATTTACATTTGAATTATAAATTTTATATTGTTGCGTGTAAATTTTCATTATCTTTAAAAAAAATTGAAGCTCATGACTGCCAAACAAGCATTTAATATGCTAAGTATTCCTTCCATGGTGTGCTCCTACAAACATACACAAGTGAAGATGATTAATTTGCATGATTCCAAGTTGAAATTTATGTGCAATATATACACTGCTTCTAAACAAATACATAAGAAAACAATTCATCGAGCAAGAAGCCATTGTAATTTGTAAGAATCAAGTTCTAATCATGCATGGTACCCCCTTTTCGATAAATGATATATCCAGATCTCCCGATAAGCTATTTTACAAGTTAAAGTTCCAAACAACAACACCATCTTTATATTGAACTCAAATTACTTGTTCTATTATTTGTGTTTCATATCTTGTTCCAACTTGATCTAACGGTTATATTCTAATTATTTATTAATAATATTAATAATTAATTTTGACAATAATTATGATAATAACCGTTTGATTAAGTGAGATAGAAAATGAGACAGATAATGTGACAGATGATTTGAATTCTCTTTATATTATATCGATGAATATGATGCATTAATTACAGAGTGGTCCAGCAGTGGCCCTTCTTAGGATCCCAGATAGCTGGTAACAAGAATTTGGTTTCATTGAGTCCATGTGCGTTGAACCCTCCTCCGGTATGTGGGTCTATTCTCAGCCTCCCTGCATAACCAGGGAATGCCCCCGTCCCAAACACTCCTCTGCACATGCTTGCCACATCTAAAGCATCCTCCTTCTCCTTATCATTTGATCCAACGGCCGACGAAAACCCGGAGCCCTGAGGATTTGTTACTGTCCCCGCCAAGGCCGAAGCAAAGTGACCCACCATCAAATCTGCATACTCCTCTCCATGTGGCGCTGGTACCAAAAACCCTACGTTGCCTGATCCATCTGAGAAAAATGGCCACCCACAATCCTTTTTCATCTCTCCTATTGGGTTATTCACCACTATTATCAGCTGCTTACCTGCATATATACAATGAAACTAAATGAAATCCATACATGATTGGCTTTTCGGATGGTCATGTGTGTATCTATTCGCAGGCATATATGCATCACTCACAATTTAAGTACAATTCATCAAAAAGATATGTGGAAATTGATTTATGAGCACTAGTGATTATAGATATTAAACAAAATTATAGACGTCCATTATAAGATTGGAATGCTTAAATTTTAAAATTTTTGTGCCCTCTTGTTCAGACATTTTTCAACAATAAATTTATCTTTTTCTTATAAGTATCATATTTTTTTAGGGCTCTGAATCCCGGAGGAGAGTTATATTTTGAAAATATTAAACGTCCAATCTTGAAATGAATGATGGGAGATGTGGAACATCAAACCCTTATATGTAAGAGATACATAATACTATAAAGTGTTTCACAACAAATAGATCTATGAAAATTCATCAACAACCACCATTATGTAGCACAATTAACTAGATTTATTGCCTAACCGTCACTTTTACCATCAAATTTATGCAAGAAGCATCTTGAGGTTGCCGATTCCCATTCAGCGTTCTCAGCTACAATAACAACAACAATGCTGTTGTTTCCGGCACCTTTCTTTACAACATCATCGAAATCAACATCGCGAAGATTTGTTTTACCGAGTTCATCTATTTCGTTCACCACCCTCACTTTAATCTTTGGGACTTCTCTCAACTTCTTGTCCGCCACCAACTGGTAGCTCTCCACCCTACGCCACCAGTTAGTCACTCGTGGCTCGAACGAAATGTTCTGTTCGGTGTTTAGAGATTTAACGAATAGCCTTAGGTTATTCTTTTGCTCTTCTTTAACCTTTCCGAACCATACTACTGAGAGGTTGACCTCTCCGGTAAGGATAGGACCATTGTGGTAGGTGATCTTGGACGGCCGTTCATTGTTGGCCAATGAGCATAAAGGGAGAACTATGAAGATGGTGAGGGTGAAAGAGAGAAGAGGGATCATGGGGAGACGAGAGTATTTCATTTTTTTCTTATTTTTCTGAATTCCCCAGCTTTTCACTTTTTAGGAATGTTTATTTATTTTTCTTATTTACATAGCCTAACAAGTTAATGGTGATGCGTGCGGTGTAATACAAAAGAACCACAGACCACAAAATAGGCCTACTTCTGTGGGGAATCAATCATATGTATAGAAATCTATATATAGGGACGATTATGGATTTCAGTCAAATAAGAAATTTTGCAAAGGATACCCAATTTGCAAATCATATACCCTAAAAGTAGAAGCAATAATTTAGATAAAACCTAAAAAACAAAAGATTTATTTAATATATACATTCGATAACTATAATATCAAAACCTTAATTTTAGGATGTAAATTATAACTCCAAGGTGATTATTAAGTTTGTTTTACCCCTTACATTTTTGGTACATTACATCCAAGCAAGGGGGGTTATGGTTGATCGCAGCTGCCACAACATGTGATCAAATATTCAGGGTTTTGATAGCCCAAAGACAAAAATAAAGATGCCTGATTCTTATCTAATACACTTCGCACCCTGAAGATCAAGTAAACCTACAACTTTCCATCAATATTACTACATCAATTCCAAAATTAAAGATACCTATAAAAAACGATGATTTTTAAAATTAAATTTTTTTATTATAATTTTTACATAAACGGAAAGTGCATGTACGATAAAGGACCTATAATAAGTTACTACAAAATGAATTTTGATTTTTGACAGACGAACTCAATTTTACAACACTAGCCAAATATTAAGAGATTATATGAACTAACACTCAGTATCCTCTGATGTAAGAATCCTCTTGTTTTGAGTCGTCGGTAGAAGGAATCCACCACTTTCTTTAAATTTTAGCCAACTGGGGACCTTCCTCTCTTTGTTCCTCCATAATCGCAAAGCTGCTGATTTTAATCCAGTCATTATGTAAGTCACTAAAAGTGTTACAAGCTCTCTGCAAAACAGAAAAGTGACAAATCAGCCTTACTTAAAGTGACAAGTCTGCACACCAAATACATAAAACTTTGCTTTTCCCCTCCTTATTTCCCTCAATAAATGGTATATTTAGGGCCGGAGATTCTTGATCATTTCTTTGCAGGTAATAGTAATACCACAATAAAATAAGAAAATAGGAACACTTACAGCAGTGAGCAAGGAGATCGACCACCATTTACGTAGAAAATGAACAAGTAGGAGTCATAATGCTGCCCATTAATATAATAAAAGGCATGCAACCTTCGTACGCACTGGAAGGACATTTTCTTGTACAAATGGATGGCAGAACTATTGTAAGAAATCACGTGTAGGTAAATTCCCTGGCAATTTGGAATATTGGAACCATACTTGATAACCTCTTGAATTAGTGAAGTGGCTGAAAAATATTTTTATATTGTAAATAATAATAAAATTCAATAAAACCATACAATAGATTTTTCCTATATGAAAGAAAAAAAACTTACCTATGCCAAGATTTCTATATGATTCCACCACTCCAAGTGTCAAAATATAGACTAGTGTTTGACTTTGATCACCTCTTGGAGTTTCAAATCTGAGCATATCTTGTATCTACAAGCCAAAATGTAATTAAAATGAATGAAGTGTTTTGTTATTTTCACCATAAGAAAAGTAAACTCTGAAATAACACTTTTCTTTGGCTGTCTTTCTGTCAACAATGTTCCATTTTTGTATAAGTAGACTCTGTAAGAGAGTGTGTGTGTGTGTGTGTGTGTACATAGACACCCCATATACACACATAGGAACATGGATCTAAATCAGGTGTTCCTTCCTGTCAAAATTTACCATGCCTATCTCGAAGTTACCCACAACAAGGATCTAATATGGATAATGATGCTAGAAGCTAAACCCCCTCTGCTGCCTTTAAAAGTAACTTAACAGTAAAACGGTAAAAGATAGGTTGAATTATGATATATGAAACTTAAAGTCATTTCATTATGTGCAAAATAAGTAGTAATTTTTACTTTTAATACTTTCAGAATGCTCAAATTATAAGAAAATACCAAAATCCTTTGATTTTTCATAAGAAGCCACAGGTCAATATAAAGCTCGTGTTTAGGATTACCATTGGTAAGGTAGGGACTCACCTCACTTTCTTTTGCCATAACAATTCTTGCAGTGACAAATCCGATAAGTTCATCATTCTGACCATTGGGTCGATTTCGATCAACAGCACCCCAGGACACTATATCACAGCCAGTAACAACATTGAGGAAGAACTCAAACTCATACCTAAGAAAATAAAAACTGTTTCTTGTTAAAGGAGTGGCTATATTATCTTAGTGTTGCTTAACACATCAGATAGCATAATTAGATCATCTGACCTGATAGGAAAAAGATCACCATGTAACTTCGCAACAACTTCTAAATCGGAGGGCCGAATAGGCCTATAAGATATGCTTGGACGATGGGCCCCTCGCAAGTCTACCATTGAAGATTGTGGCATCAGTCCCCGGCAAAAAATAGACGTATTTGAAGAATTGGGATATATATCTGTCCTTCCATTTATACGTCATAGGCCAAAAAGGCCACACAGTAGTAAATGGAGTCTTGTACTGATATTTTGCTGTTCATGAATTCATTTCGATTGCCAACTACATAGAGCAGAAACAAAATTTAAGAGCACATCAACTGGAGAACAGCCAAACAGGCATGCTTTTAGAAACTTGCAAACACTCTAACATAGCTCCTATCCTGTGACCTTGACACCAAAATGCTGCTAGTTACAACTTCTCCTTTTTTTTCCCCTTCTTTTTTCTTTACTCAAAAACTAAGTAACCCATTTCAATTATTAGTCTATTTCTAAACATAAGAGAGGTAAATAGATAACATATCAAATAAAAAAGTAAAGCATAGTGATTTATTACTTATATACTGCCTCTGTTTCAAAATTAGGGATACATTAAAAAAGATGATTTTTGAAAACAACTATGTGTTTTCAATACTACCCTTAAAAAGAAGAGAGAAGATGATTTGAGTAAGTAAGTTTTGTGAGTGAGAAGCAAGGAAGAGAGGTGTGAGAAAGCAAGGAGCCTCAAAGGAGGGAGGGAGAGAGAGAGGATGACTTGAGCGGGTAGGTTTTGTGAGTGAGGAGCAAGGAAGAGACAGGTGAGACTTGTAAAGAAGCAAGGAAGAGAGAAGTTAGAAGACGAGAGGGAGGAATATTTTTCTATTGTATTAAAGTAGAAATGTATCTCTAATTTTGGAACGGAGAGAATATTTAGATAACACAATTCCAAAAATATGAATTATAACCTCAACCATCAACTTGATCCAATTAAACATCACAACGATAGCTGTTGACACACAATTTTCAGATTACTGCACTGATCCGATATCAGTCTTCCATATTCTCCCTTTGTTCCACATAAAGAGTACTCCGTATATTCCATCCACTCCATAAAAAGAGGCATTTCTTAATTTCTTTTTGTCCCACGAAAAGAATACCACTGCTATTTATAATAGAATATAATAACACACAATGTCTAATCATTGCAATTGTATTATCATGCCACTACTAAGGATGTTAAACGAGTTGAGCCCAAAATCACCCCAAGCTCGATAAAAATCTTGGTTAATGAGCCGAACTCAAGCTCGACAAGCTTGGCTTGTTATAGCCTTGATAACATTAAAAATTCTAAATTATATATGAAAAAACATGAGATTAATTCGTTAAAACTCGTTTAATTAAACGAGTCGAACTCAAAAGAAAACTTAGTTACCTTAAAAAGCCGATCTGGAGCTCGACAATATCTCATTTAACTAGCCACTTCCATTAAACTAGGCATTCTTTGTTTTACCGGTAGACATTAGAATGAAAACCAATCCTTAATAGTCACAAATTTTAGGGATGATAGTACTCTTTTCGTGTAAATGATATAGTTAAATTAAGCTATCACCTGTTATCACTCAATAATTGTTAAATGTTCATAGTATTATCAGATGTACAAGAGGCAGAGATTCAATCATATAGCTTAGCTGATAACTCAAACAACAACTGTTACACTTTAATATCCAAGAAAGCTAAAATTGACATTACTAACCGAATTGGTTTCCCGGCCGGGATACGCGGTTCCCAAGCGAATCGTCGCGAACTGAAAGAGGGTTTCTTGGCGTCCGGAGCACTCGGATTCAATATCTTCCTGTTCTTGTTGTGTTCCAAGTCAGTCTTTTTTACTTTTATCTTATTTTCAGGTGGCGTAATTAATTATCGGACAGCAGCAGATCTTGTCTTTATAATGGAAATTGGAATCGAATGATCTTGTCAACAAAGCCTTTTCAGTTTCATGACTAATGTTTGTCCGTCTCATCCTTGACAAGAGGGGAGATCTAAGAATACATTTTTACACGTCCGTCCGTTTCCGTTTTAGTCAAGTGACGAAATTGCCCTTCTTTCCACTTTAATTTTTAACTTAAATTTTTTATTTTTTAAAATTCAAATTTCTTTTCGAACTGGAATTCCGCGATTCATGTCTCTTAACAAAACGGAGTACTCCGTCGTCCCTATTAGTCCTGCATCAAGTGTGAATGATTGGACATTTAAATGCTAGTACGGCCGACAAGCAAATTATGTAAAACATTTGAAAAAACATGATGTGCTTAATTATAAAATATTTGTCTAAATTATCTTTAAAGTATTGATACCAAATTAAAATTAAAATTTTCACTTTAGTTTTAATTATGATAAACGTGACATCTCACGTGGCAACTCATGTGATCAGCCACTCTCAAGACTCGACGATTCGTCCCGCCTAAAGAAAGACCGAGCTCGGCCCTCGACTACTGGAAATAGTTGGCACTCGTCTCTTTCTGGTAGGACCAACGCCGTCGAGGGCTTTTAAACTATGCACCTTGGGTCCATGTCCAATCCATCTCATCGATTGACCCCGACTCAGTCTAATTAAGGTCCAACGGCCCAAAAGCCATAAACAAGTTCTAAAACGGTGTCCAATCATCCACCTAATCCTGACAACCTTGTCAACTCAAGTAAGACATGCCATGCATATTTTATCGGACTGCGGACCAATGAAAATTTGACAAATACCGTCTCATTTGCACAAATGTGGAGATCCCCCACTCTCAACATAAAAATAGCCAAAACTCTGTCAAAATACACACTAAAACTTACGATAAACATCATCCTCTCTATCTATTATCACCGTAATCTCTACTAATTTAAGCATCGGAGAGGCAAACGAAAAAATAAACCGCTCGTGTTACACGTGTTTTAGATGAACCTACTCTTGTCAACGTATGTCAGCTGAGAGTGAAATTTGAACTTGGTCAACGGTCGAGTTGGTCCCAACAAGTATATAATTAAGTTGTAGTTAAATTGATAAATTATAATATTGGAGTAAATGTTAAATTATTGGCTATAGTATTAGAATAATGATTGACATGATAAGTCAGAATAAGAATAAATTAGACAATTTACATTCTTAAATTTATTTATTTTTTAAAAAAATTTGCAATTAATTTGTAATATTCAAAAAAGAAAAACATTGCACTTAATTTGGTTTTCGGTATATAGATAGATAGATATTTTTTATTTTTTTATTTCATCCGTAGAAGCATTCATAGACAGACAACCAACCATAGATTAGCCAAAGATTAGCTAGTATGAGATAAATAATAAAAATTGAAAAAGGGACTTAATTCTATAAATGAGTACACGCAAACTTATATCTATTCTGTATATACAGGTGAATTCAAAGGAGAGCACCAGTCATGAATCGATGGTTTAATACAGCTTCTGCAGTTGGCCGCTTCCGGTAGTTGGGATTCAACATTGCCTGTGCATAAATAGTAGGGTACAACCGAAAATTTAGCAAGCATGTAGATAGAGGAAAACATTCTTTTCAAAAGGAATTTGACTAGAAATTCTCTTTCATTTAGTATTATAAATTAAGGTATACTATACTTCCTCTGTTTGGAATTATAAGAATTACAAAGAGAAACGCTCCTATAATTCCAGACGGAGGGTGTATATACTTTTTATCTACTCTGACTTGTGCACGAGAAACAACATCAGCCAGCGTAAGTGTTAGTGTTATAATAATAACCTGAAGCAACTCCCAACCAGCACCATCACCAAGATCAAGAAACTTGACAGCTTCTGAGAACCGGTCATCAGCTAAACAGTAACTGCAGTTATAGAAAAAAGATTACTTTTAAGACCTCAAGGTACAAAATCTCACAACGAAATTACTAAGAGAAAGCCAAATTACTTTTAAGACCTCAAGGTACAAAATCTCACAATGAAATTAACAAGAGAAAGCCATGGAATGTTATTTGCTACATGTTATAAACATGTGTGAGTGTGTGCATTCTTGTGATAATTGGGGTTTTTACATCATAGAATATGAGAGAAGTCTTCTTACTCTCTTGCAGCTTCAAGGTCAAGTTGGAATGTGCTCTCTAGTAGCCTCTGCAAGTTCATATATAAATATTAGGATGGAAATAGAGTGGTCAAATGAACTTTTTAGCAACAGATAAGAAACGGAAAACATCTCAAAATAGATAATATAAACTACGTAATAATATAGTTTAGTCAAAGCATACTTGCAACGAAAGGCTATCCATAATTCCTGCTTCACAAAATGGAATAAAAGCCAAGTATGCAAAAAGTAGACCAGCTTCATATCTGCAAACAGGAACACAGTGGTGCAAGGATAAGTTAATGAAATCAAACTTATAGAAGAAATTAAAAATAAATGTATAAAAAGTAAAATAAACAAATCAGGTAATTACATGTCATCTGCTATCCCAAATGCTCTCTTCTCCATGGGACTGTTTGCTCCAGCGGCAGATGCCCTTCTCCATAATCCTTCTGACAGTGTACTTGAACTTTCTCCTAGATGGGAATACCTAGAAACCCAGATTTCCATTATGGTGAAGGTCAATATGAATATCCAAAGTGTTCATATTGTTCAGCACATACAAAAATCCTAAAATAAGAAAAATAGTAATAACATAAATCGACCTTAAGTCAACTGAAAAGGCAAGATCCCGGAGTCGTGGAATTAGGTAAGCAGATTCTCTCTCGGCCGTTGTACTACAATTGGTTAACAGGACTTTGTGTGAGATTGAAGAATAACGTGATTACAAGAGAAAGAAACAAGTAAAAATGCATACTTTAGAACAACAGAAGCAGGTCCAAGACTCTGGTGCAATCTTTCATGTCCATGCATGTATGCTAGGCCACTTAATGCGCCATGGAGGAGCTTAACAATAAAAAATCTCCTACGCTTTATAAGTTGCTTTTGTTCAAAAGGATTCCAAAACTTCTGTTCTCTCGACAATTTTTCACTCTTAAGTTTTGCATAATCAGCAGCACTGTATATCCCATAATTACGAAAAGCAAGCCACTGTAAAGACCAAAAGATCACATAAAACCAGGTACTAAACTGAAGATATTTTCAAAAAACAAACATAATTGCCTAAAACTATCTTATAATTGATAAACAGACCTGCTCCCCCATTTTCGTCTCGAAACCCCCCAGAAGAACTTGGAGATTCTGAGACAGAGTTTTCGAACTGCTCTGCATAAAATATTCATAAATAGGGGAGGGAGGTTAAATAAACTTCTTTTTGATATTGTAGAGCCCCTACAATAACTAAATGGGAAAAAATATGTTTACTTGAAGAAAAGTATGAGCATTTAACTCATTTGCAGCCATCATGTCGGCCTCAGCACCGCCAACTTGCTGTCCAGGATATACCTGTACAATAATGTGAGACTTGGTAACCCTAATGTATAATTTACGAAACCATGCAGTCAAAAATTATGTTGAAAATAAATGCCTACTCATTGACTATGGACAACCAATGTATTCAAAATTGTGCACCCCTCATTTATCCAAGAGCAAACATACAAATGGCTAAGCTTTCCTTCGTAGTTCATAGCCATAAGCAAAGCTATTCAATATCTCTATTCCTACATATAAATTTATTTATATAATTATTAGACTGATAAATAGCATTAAGAAAAAATTGTGTATAAAACGTTTACTCCAATAAATAGTGAGAAATTTTCAGTTATAGATAAAGGAAATATTGTAGAATACATTTGTCACCAATATGTAGCATAAGTTTATTGTAACTTGTAAGAGATTCTGTAATAATAAGAATGAATCAGGTAATCACCTTAAAAATAACCGGAGTACCTCTGAATGGACCTTGTACTATTCTCCCTTCATAAAGCCTGCAGAAGAACTGCCACTGCCAGCATCAGTAGCAAAAAGAACAAAAGACGATGGTCCTATTATCTGACAAAAAACTATCCCTGAAATGCACCTGATCTTCACGTTGCCTTCTCCTACTTCTTGGATTCTCAATCTCCCCACGTCTCCTGGTGTGTATTCATTGTCTAACCCTGATTGGAATCCAGAGAAACTGCATGAAACCTCTCCTTGATTAATTTAAAATATCGTGTCTAAACCAGAAAGAGTGGGAAAGTTGAAAGTTGTCATAGAATGGATACCTCGATTTACTCTTCGTACCTGTTATTATTATTGATTGATATATATATATATTTTTTTTGTTAAGAAAAGAATTTTTTTTTAGGAGAAATGACTTATGTCCCTAACTTGATTCTTCATAAGACAATGAGTAAAGATGATCTTAAACAAGTCAAACTTGCAGTTTAAACTTTGCACCTCTATTAACACTGTCATGTCCATTTTGTTTGGCATGAAGAACATCGTGGAAAGTGGGGAAGATCAAATCAAGGGTGGGAGAAGAGAGCGAAGCTCCATTGAATCTTGTGTTCTTGAAATGAGACCGAAAAATTCCTCTTCTAGGCATAGGCCACATGTAAGGTCCAATACAAGCACCAAAGACACATATCAACGACTACCGAAAGTGAAACTACCTGCCATCAAACTCTTAAGGGATTGCACTAATTCCCTCAGTTCTTAAAATTAAATTTCTTGAACGCCTCTATGGATTTCAAAGGTAACTGCCCCAAAATAAAGGATCACAACCTCCTAATTAAGATTCCGCCTTGAAATGAAGGTACCAAAGCTCAAACCACTTAAAGAAGTTTTGAGCTTCGTCATACATTAGATTAAAATAAATAAACATATATTAACAGTTTTTTACTCCTAAATTGGAACTTTAATTTTGGGATGGAGCCTGCAACATTCAGTCATTCAGCCTTCCATATAGAAAAATCAGAGCCTTTGACACTGCCTCAACTTGAAAATTTCTGGAACTCTTACTCAATCAGATTAATCATAATAAAAAAATCTAATGTGAATAAATCTTTCTTTTATTACCTACCACGGATGCATCTTGTGGCTATTGAACCAAAATGAAATAGCAACACATACCATCTGTTTTAAACAATCAATATAAGAAGTGTAATAGAAAGTAACATATCCGATACTTAACAGTTTCTCACTGAATTTGAACATTTCTAATTTAGACCCCCAAAATAAAAAGGGTAATAATACTTAAGCATAGTAGAAATAGGAATGAATGAATAAATAAATAAATACCTAGTGATATTCATGAAACCATAGCTGCCGATGAGCCTTCCGACTTCAAAAGAGTCGGAACTCGTGATGAGGTTGGCTCTACAGCCTCCTCCATAACTCGGAGTAGTTGGGTTCTGTACACTGAAATTGGAGCATTTAAACAAGTTCAGAGGCTTGCCTTGAAACCTAGAAGAACATGAAGAGAAAGAAGAAACTCGACAGCAATCTGGTAGCGTGAGTATCATTCTTTTTTCCCCGATTATCGACTGGCGCCAATGGACGATAGATACAATGGAATAAAGATGCTGAACGGATAGTGCTTTGAGTAGACTCAGATCACATTTTACTTTTTACATGAAAAATACCCATTCGTTTCATTTTATATGTTTTTATTTTATTTTAGTATAATATTTTTTACGTATTATTTTTTTTATTATTAATATAATCTATATTTAATTAATTAAAATTTTTTATTAGACCAATGACATATTTTCACTTAAATTATCACACTCGTTTACTTCCGTCAAACACACTCACTCACTCACTCTCTATCTCTGTACAAAATATTCTTACATTAATTTATAGAAAGGATTATAGAAGAAACGTGCAAATTTTATTTAAGACAAATAAATTAGACCTAAAATAATAAATAAATAATTTTGGTAGTTAAAAAAGATAAAATTTAATATTTTTCATATAATTCCATTTCACATTCATGGGGCGAGTAACAATATTTTTGAAAATATTTCTATTTTATTTTAAATTTAATATTTAATATTTAATATTTTTACATTTGATTAATATAGTATATCTTCATGTTTCCTATAAGTATATCATATAACTATGACTCTTTTAATGGTTTAGTTTTAACTAAAAAAAAAATTTGCGAAGTGATGAAGACTTCAAATGACTCCTGATGATCTGTTGAGTTTGACTGAGCCCTCAGTTAATTTGGGAGATGGAATAATGGAGCTGCGTTGGAGAAGTATGCTGGACGATATATATTATACGGCTCGTTTGGTAGAAATTGAAATAGCTGAAATAGTTAAAATTAAGCGCCGTTGAAATTGAGTTTACAATTAAAGTTGAGCTTGAAAATTTGAATTATTGTTTGATTACTATCAGCTTATGCAGCTTAAATTAAATTATTATTTGATAATAATTATAACAATTATAATTGAAATGATATAAAAAAATTATTATTTGATAATAATTATAACAATTATAATTGAAATGATATAAATTACTCTTAAAATGACATAAATTTATATGTTTCATTTTTTATATATTTAATGTATAAAATTATTATGTAAGAAGAGTTTTTTAAAACGTTTAAAAATCTTATCAAAATACTATCAAAATATTATAACATTTAAATTTGAAAAGAGATAATACAATTATATGTGGAAAAACAATAATATAATAGGAAATATTACTATAAATTATAAATATAAAGAGAATAATTTTTTTTAAATATGATATAATTAGAAATGAGACATATAACTTTAAAAAATAAAAAGAAAAAAAGTAGCAGTGAGTCAATTTCAACAAATTATCGAAGTTGAAGTTGACTTAACGGGACAAATGGGGTGTTCTCAACTCAAAGTCACTACATCTTATTGTACCAAACAAGACCAAATTAATACAAACCTCCCAAAATCTTCCAAATATGTCCAGACCTGAGTAACCAAACATTCATTATGTATAACAGCGTTCATAAATTATAATAATAGTTGATAGGCTAAGGGTTTTTTTAGTAAAAATTTAAGCAACTAAAATCAAACGTAACTAAAATTGAGTTTAAAAAATTAAAATATTATTTGATTGCTATCAACTTATTTAACTTAAAATAAATTATTGTTTAGTAACAATTGTAGCGGTTATAACTAAAATAATGTAAATGACTTAAAAAATACATATATTTATATACATGAAATGTTTGACATCATAAATAAATAAATAAATATATATATATATATATATAAGTAAAAATGATTTTCATTTGTAAAAAAAAAAAAATTACGGTGAGCCAACCTCAAGAAAAATTTGTGGTTGGATTAATGTAGATAACTTGTATAGGCTCACGGCTCACCTCCATTTTATGCCGATGTTGTACACCAAACAAGTTGAAACATAAAGAGTTTAAACCTCAAATTTGTCAAATTCTAACTTTTGGACTCTACCAAACATACACTAAATATAAATTAAAAAATTAAATTTACAATTTAAATTCAATTTTAATAAAAATTTAAAATTAATTTCAAACTAAAAATCGCAACTTGCTAGACTCAAAACGCTCCTACTAAAAAAATCTTATGAGCCAGAGCTACTCTGCAAGTTCCACAGTTGATCTAGATATTTCTCCTTTCCATTTCTACTCGTTTGTTTATACTACTTTGGTTTGTTTTCTCTTAAAACCAATTGTTAGAAGTAAAACATGCACATGAATACAAGTAGGGTTGCTGCTCATTTAAAGCTCAAGTTC
>JAUMHB010025597.1:9978-23989 GCA_032359685.1 Pittosporum tobira
TGAATGCCTTGACCTATGATCTTAGATAATGAGATCATTTCATTCGTAATAGTTAATGGATCGCCTTGAATAAATTGTGTTCTAACAAGTGATTATGAGCATTCATGTAATTGGATTCTGTTTCCCGTTAGCTGTTCGTGTTTTGATTAAGATTTACATTCGCTAGGGTTTTCAGGTGCCCTAACTTGAGATATAAAGCCTAAAACTAGATCCATGTTTCTATTCTCTAAATAATTCTTTGTAGTCTTCAGAATTGTGATTATTACCTAATCGTGGAACCACACTTTTGTTTTCAGATGGCAAACTTGAAATCCAATACTTTAAGATTTTTATTCGACATGTTTTAGGTGTTTTCCAATTTACTTGTTTTGACGAAATGTCCCATTTCTTAAATTTGTTTCTTCTGCCAAAGGAGATACTTTTTCAACGATGGTAGTATAAAATGACACATTGGCCTTAATTATGGTAAGGATGAGATAAGAATGTAAATGAAACTTAATTATGGTAAAGATGAGATAAGATTGTAGATGAAACTCATTTGGGGAACCGAAAGAGTTTTGTTTGTTATGGTAATGAATGCCTTGACCTATGATCTTAGATAATGAGATCATTTCATTCGTAATAGTTAATGGATCGCCTTGAATAAATTGCGTTCTAACAAGTGATTATGAGCATTCATGTTAGAGATTAATACAATTATGTCAGAGCATTTATTATTCCATTAAAATTTTTTGTTTCACTATAGTTGATAATATTTCCATAAATATAAGACGGGCCCGCTGGTGTGCAACATCGTGCACGATGCAATGCAGTTGATGCACCATAATAACTAAAACGATGTCCTTTGTTTACTAAATGTGCATCTTACTAATCAGAGCTACACCTCTTTATTTCATATGACTTCAAAATGACGTTGCTCTGTGCAGCATGTTGCACAGACATTCCCTATTATAATACCGTAGTAATTATGTTATAATAGTACTCCCTACACCCTAGACCTTCCCTGACTTAACAGTATAGATATCCTGCTTCAGATTCTGCATGTTTAAGAAAACTGTAATTTGAAAGCTGTAAAGTAATCTATAGAAGCAAAATTGCAAACATTGATAGAATGTACTGTATGATTCATTTTTTTCAGACAACATCAAAGCGGCTTGCTGATAGGAAGGTGGAGAGGTTTCAGAAAAACATTACCAAGCGAGGAGCTGTGCCTGAAACAGTTGCAAAGAAAGGAGATACCTATCCAGTAGGGCCCATTTTACTGGGCTTTTTTGTGTTTGTGGTCGTTGGCTCATGTAAGCTTACCTTGGTTGCCTCCTTCTAATACTCCATCCATTCTAAATTTAGAGATACCTTAAAAAAACAATGGTTTTTTAAAATAGATGGTTAATTGCTATTCTTAAATAAAAGGAAATTGTTTTTGAAACAAATTATTTTTAGAGATGGTGTAAAATTTCATCTATATTATAATGAAATGATAAATCAGGGTATGATGGTGTTTCTGTTACTAAAATAGAAACTATCTCGAGTTTTTGAACATACTAAAAAGGAATAACTCTCTAATTTTGGAACGGAGGTAGTATCATATAGTTGGTGTTCATTTGGTAGTGTATGTTGCTTCACATTATCTGTAGTCTGTGTTAAAGGTAATGATCTAAATAGGATTAGGGATTAGTCCGTAATGTTAGTTTAATTGGTTATGTAATTATCAGTATTGTGATCTGCGTGCATTAACCTCTGATTTGAATTTAATTACATGATGCCATTGGATCTATCGGAAGGCCTCCGAGTCAAAGGATATGGCAATACTTTTCGAACTTTGTCATGTAATAATACTAATAATGTATTCAATTGTGTTCTGGTTGTCAACATGTTCTAATCCTTTTTCTTTATATGTTTCAGCTCTGTTTCAGATAATCAGGACAGCGACAAGCGGGGGCATGGCTTAATTATACAATAATAATATGCGATACTGATGTTCATGATCTCTCCTTGTGACGTGCTTCCCTAGTTAGCCCAAATGTAGAAATGCAAGAGTACCTTTACTAGATGAGTGTTCATTTATGTTGTGACTTGTGAAGAACTCAGAAACCGTAAAATAAAGTTTCCCTTGTGTTTTATCTTTTATTTTATTTAATTTTGGGTTAAAATCCTTGTGTTTTATCTCTTTTTCTTTCTGGTGTATCTATATTTCATTGTTTTGTAGAAATATATTTTCTTGTATCTTTTGTTTGAGACTCACTTCCTCTCCACAAAAAGAGCATTATTTGAAAAATTCTTCAATATTGTTTATCCCTTGATAAGGAATGGGGTAGTTCAGTGTTGGTAAAATGATACTCCTTCTATATAAAAAATTAGAGATATCTTTAGAAAACAAAAACGATGATTTTGATAGATATAGATGTTGTATGATACCATTTATAGGAAATGGAAAATATTTTTAAAACAATTTATTTTTAAAGATTGTATGGTATTTTATTTTTATATATACGAATAATGAGATGATAAATTTGAATTATTATAGTGTTTTATGATACTGATATTAAAATTTTACTATATGTTGTGAATATTATAATATTTTATAATATTAAAATTAAAATATATCTTAATTTTAGAACATATGTAGTGTATAATTTTATGCTATGATTGATTAAAATAGTAAGTTCAAATACCGTATAATTTATGCTATATAGTGGGAAAAAAAAAATAAAAAAAAATTAGAATCTCTTTTTGTCTAAATGGTAAAACAAATTATAGAAGCTGTTTTTATTGGAATCTTTTTTTCATTTGCTGGTACTAATGATTGATATTGTCAAATATTTTCATTCTCCTATAATTAGTTCATAGTTCATGTTAAGACTTTCTAAAACCCGCCCGTCTCATCACATCCAAGATTCTATTTGATTCTTTTGCTTTCGAGATACAAACATGAGAATTATGACAAATACCTCATTATGGAGCATGCAAATCATTTCATTTTAAGTCCATCTCCCGTGGTCAAGAAGTTGGACTTGAACGTAAGCATTTGCGTTGGTGGCTTATCTACGGTAGATAATTAGCATGTTTGCGTTGAAGCCACAGTAAATAATCTGCATGTTTGCATTGCATCATGCAAGATTTACATTTCCAAATAAAAAAAACAACGTATAACAATATCTAAAATAGGTACTAGGTTTTTAAGCTCTTTTTCAACATTGCACTTTAGGCAACAAATTTAATTTTTTAACCTTTTATTCTTTAGAGTCGCTTACAATGGCAAAATTACTATACATTGAGGCAAACAGTGACATTTTAAAATCTGAATAAAATGTCTAATGGGATTGTAATTATTATATAATCAAACCCATAAATATAATGGAAAAGCCTATTGTTTCTGCATTGAACCTGCAGGGCTTCTTTTGCATCAAATTATAGGAAACAAAGTTTTAAACCCGATATTACCTAGCTGTAAATAAGCATCTAAAAGTCCTCAAAAAACAGAGTAAACATCAAGATGTTCATACATAAACAGAAAAGGACAATCATTTTGATTCCACTGGTTCATTTTCTCATTTTCGTCATAAAGAGAATCCAACCTTGATTCCCCAAAATCTGGAACCAAGCAAAATCAGGGCAAAGCTGTCGGGCACGGCTCGAATGCAGTCCCACACGCAATCCACTGCCGCTTCCTACCATACGGCAGCACACAGGTAGGAACCTTGACCCATTCCCTGGTCAAGGCATCATAGGTAATTAAACGATTCATTTGTCTTGACCTAAGCGACAACATGAGCAAACCATTGTTGCCCAAACAACTCATCTTAATGTGCTTTCCGTATAACAGTAAGCACCACATATTTGGCATTCTGTCAACCTCCTTCCACAAAAGAGTCATCTTCTGCAACTCCCATATGCACACACACGTGGCGGCATTCTTGGTCACCAACCCCACCAGCAATATCCTGTCTCCGCATCCCGCAAGGCTATGATCACTCAGATGACATGGGTCTGGTACTATAAACTGCGTCCAAACACCCGTCACCATATCATAGCTCACGATACCGTCAGGGTCTGAACGCATGAAGTGAAGTACACCGTCAATGCACACTGCCTGTGACCTGAAGTTAAGTGAAAGTGGCAGCTTAATATTTGAGGTCATATTTCCGGGACGAGTCCAAGAGTTCATCTTGGAGTCATAAATTTCATACTCTCCATCACAACCAACCCACAGGAGTTTATAGCCACCATTAGTTGATTTGGTCATACCAACAGCAACACGGGACCATACCTTAACTGATCGAGGTGGTAACTCTTTCAAAGATCTAGTAAGAGGGTTGCATATATAGAAGCTTCTATGTCCAACATCAATAAAACAAACAAGCCCCGTGTCAGAAGCCACTGGCAAGACAATTGACTTTGTTGGCAAATCAGGAAGAGGAGGGTGATGCCATTTCTTCAAGGTAGGGTTGTACATAGCTCCAGTATTCAGATTTTCATGATTAATGGTGTAAAACCAAGGTATGGCCTGTGGTACTTGAGCACATTGTTGGGAGAAACTTTGGGAAGTCAGCAACGAATCCCACTTCCGACATACTGCTCGGAAGCGGAATAATGTGGCAACAGGAAGCCTTGCAATGACTGCTTCAAAAAGATCTTCTGGAAAATCTTTCCAAATCTCCTGTTCCATAACTTCAACTACATTAGTAATTCCAACAAATTTTACCTGATTCCCATCCTTCCGAGCTTTCTTCGCCAGAGGCAGCATGCCAGATTCCAACATCTTGAAATTTTCAGGTTTCTCAGGAGCTCCTTCCCCCATTAAGAGATCGTAACAATCATCTTCAGGAGAGCTACCATCAAGATTCAAAAAGCACAACCTGCCCAAAATGCAACCACAGACATTCAGATATTCCATACTCAAAGCTACTCCTTTTGTTTCTGTGGAAACATACTTAGAGCTACTTCTTTTGTTTTTGTTGAAACATACTCAAAGATACTTTCAAGTTGCCTCCTAAACCATAAACAAAAAAATATGTGGTACCACTGTCATATAGAGAAGGTTATTGAATCCCAAGTCAACTTGACACCTTTTATCCAGACTAGTTGTGATAGGGAATAAATAAATACACATATAGAAACATATTGTAAAAAAAGAGAATAAAATAGAATAACAGAAAGGAAATAAATAAACAAACATATACAGAAACATAGGTACAAAATATGGTTACCAACACCGGGAAGGGAACCGAAAAAAAAATGCGAATCAGGTACACGCTATGAATGATCCTTGTTTATTAATAAATTGTACTTGTAGCATGATTCGGAACTCTACTACACGGTATGCATGGCCATAAGAGTTCCATGGTAGCTACAAACATATGTAATAACCTAAAATAAAAATGAAAATGCAAAGAGAGAGAGAAACAAGAGGAGAAAAGTAGAATATCCCGCTTGGCCTCTGAAAATTGAATTGCACTACCCCACTCACCCTTATCAAAGACCAACATAAAATAAATTAAAAGAGTAATTTGCGTAGAATGATTTACAGTCGACATGTTCTTGCTTTTGACCATATGCAAATTAGGTTTTTGGCTGATTTGCACTTTTCACCCTTCGAGTTGCCACCTAGTCGCACTTTCGTCCCTCAATTCCTGATTGTTGCAATTGTTTCCTTCAAGTTGCAGATTTGTAGCAATTGGCTTCAAATCAGGAATTTTGAAGTACACTGCCTGGTCAATGTTTGAAGCCAATTGCTACAAATCTGCAACTTGAAGGAAACAATTGCAACAATCAAGAATTGAGGTACGAAAGTGTGACTGGGTGGCAACTTGAAGGGTGAAAAGTGCAAATCAGCATTAGGTTTTGAAATGGTCTATCAAGAAATAAATGTTTTCTTTTTCTTTCATCCACCCCAGCCATTTCCTTTTCGTTCAAGGCCCCACTCTGTGTTTGTGCTTCCAAATATCAAAAGGAGTGTGAAAAGGATTCAAACAGAATACAAATGTAAATGATATGATGAATTCTGAGTATAAACTATAACGAAGGTGGAACACAATTTGATATTTTCAGCAATTAGGTTCTGGAATATGATAATAGATATGTGAAATTAAGGAGATGAGCTGTCTCACTAAGCTGTGATACAATCATTCTTCCATAGATGGCAGAATTAACATATGACTTGGTTTATTCAATGAAGTAAAAACACCACGCTTTTCCAAGTCACTACAATTAGCTAACCCAAGTGATCTGGACAAAGATTCATTTGAAGTTTAGTTTACTACTAGGGTTTCAAGAATTATAAGAGAATGCATTGTGGGTGCAGTCAGGAAAATGTGTGTAAACACGTGTCTAACAAGTTACACGTGTCCCGTAAGACTTTCTATGATAATTGGTGGCGGAACCACATGGAGACGACTAGGTATCTTGGACCCCCCAAATTTTTTAAAAATTAATTAGTAATAGTCTAATGCTATTAAAACTATAAGTAGGTTATTTGAGCTGCAAACACTGGAACACGGCATGAGAAATTTAAAAAACACACTACTTTCTAAATGATGCCGTTAAAAGTTTTCCTACTTAGAACTTCTCAACCCTAAAACCACAACCTCTTCTGATTTATCTAAATGAATAAGCATTCATTTTGTATGGTATTACATGAATATCAACAATTAAATGAACCGCTTGCTATATGACGAATCTTTTTAATTAGTTGTTTTTTTATTGTTTCTTTCTTTGTTTCTAGTTTCTACACCATGCTACTTGGTTTTTTAGTTATTCATATGCAAATTCTCTTAAAGCAATTAATGTGCACCCAGTGAGATAAATTCCTGATTCTGCTTCTGATGATACTCGACTCATAAATAATAAAGCCAACAACAATAAGTAAATCAAAATGTTGAAATGTTGAAAGGAAATTTTAGAAATTTTCTCAACCACATATTTGATGGGAAGGGGGTTAGGGTGGACTAGGGTTCATCAAACTAAACAAGAGACAAGTTGAAATATGAAACAAGAGCTATAAGGAACCATCTTGCACCACTACAATATAAAGTGAATTCTTTTATACTGCATAAGAGACATTCCAACCCTGACCAAACATAGAAAGCATCAATTTCAGAAAATGAAAATGTTAAACAAGTTTTCAAACCACTACTTATTTATGGATCTCTTGCACTTGTAAATTCATACTGAATCCGGGAATCTAAAACTGCCAGCACATAAAGTTTAGAATGTTCTCTCAAAGAGAAGCAAAATAATCATTTAAAGATTACTCTGTACATATTGGGGTTTCTAAAGCTAATGGGGTGGTGCTCAATTTTATGTCAAATTTGTAACAAAGATGATACATGATATGAGTGATGAACACATTTTTTTTTTTAAATTTCTTTTTTAGGAGAGATAAACACATAAAATAACTTTAGTACAAAAAACAACCATGAAGAAAAATTAAAAGCATCAAGATAAGCCATTCTTCTAAGTTAAAATACTCCCTTTGTTCCACTGAGTCCCACTCTAAAACTTCAAAATTTAAAGGGTACATTCTTAGCTTATTTTTACCTCTAAATATAATAGTTGCTTAGTTAATAGCGGTGACATGATAGTAAAATGATAATGTTTTTTTTTTTTTTTTTGTACATTTATAACCAACTCTAATAGTTGACCATCATATGCTTATGAAATACCACACACACACCCGTATAAAAATTAAAGCCCTTGACATTTCAGGCATCAAAGGATGCTGCCAAGGTTTGAACCGACTGACCTCTTAGATGGAGGACGATGGTGGCGATCAACTGAGTTATAGCTCTTTTTGTGTAAAATGGTAATGTTTAACTTAAGGATATTATGTCATTTATACTTGCCATCATTGAAAAAGAAAACTCTTTTGTGGAAGAGAAATGAGACTATTTTTGTGTATCTGAATTGAGCCCTAAATTAGGAGATACTTCACAATGCACAGACAAAGAACAGAGGAAATACATAAGTTACTTGAATAATCAAAGCATAAAAATAACCTAAATACTACTGATCAACAAGTACAAGAAAATTAACTAAGTCCACTCATGATAGAAATTAACAGTACTAAATTGGATCCAATTCGAATATAGAGAGAGATAAGCAAGAAGGCCACCTGGGTTGTGGTGGTTGCTGCAGCCGAAATGGTGGTTGAAGTAATAGCGGCGTGTTTGGATGATGAAAATCAGGAAAGGAAGCAGGAGGAGGAGAGAAGCCGTCGTAGAGTAGTAAGAGATCTTGAAACTGTCCGATGAGCTGCCTAAACACCATGGCCTGCTTTTCCATACATTTACATTCTTCTCCTTCCTTCTTCCTTCATTTGCACCTCTTCTGAATCTCTCTCTCTCTCTCTCTCACTAAACTTCCTCTGTATAAATAAATAAATGTATATTATGTAGTATAAATAATTATTTTTCTTTCTCCAGCTCTTATTATTTATTACCCATTCTTCTTTTTCCACGTCACTGGGGCCCATGATCTTTTCTTATAGTTTTATTTTTGTGGGGCCCATACTATAATACTCGTAGTAGTATTGACCGGTACGCATTACTTTTTGTACCTCTTTCCAATCGATCGATATATATTTGTTTCCGAAAATGCCCTCGTTTGTTTTAATGGTTTTTGTACCTCTCTATTTTGTTTCCGAAAATACCCTCGACAGTTTTAATGGTTTTTGGTGCAGCACCACCTAAACATATTCATCGCGTTACGATTGTTCCTGGTTGGTCACCTATAGGCACTAACCCCCGTCCCCCTCCCTAGGATGTCTCAACCAAATTACAACAATACCCTCTCCGTTTATTCTTTTTTATTTTCATTTTCAAATTTTAATTTTTTACGCTACTCCTAAGTCCTAACAATAATTGTAAGTCCCAATTTTTATCCAAATAACTTGTTAAATTATACTCCATCGGTCTTAAAAAAATGACCAAATACTCAATAAAAAATATTTTTTAATGTATATTTAAAGAATAAGAGATTTATGAAAATAATCAAAATTTATATAGTATAAGATAATTCTCTCTCTTTAAAAATAATATTTTTTATTTGAGTATATTTTATAATTTTATTTTTTTTTTGGAATGGGAAAGGTATGACATTAAAGAGTCAATCACATACTCCCTCATTCCACTATTTTTGCAATATTTTTCTTTCTGAGAAATTTTCTAATTTTTTCAACATTCTCTTTTTGAAACATTTAATAAATTAAATGGTTTAATTTAATTTTACTTTATCAAATATAACTAAATTACTTCAACTATTACTCTAGTATTATGACTCACCACCTCAACCACTACCACACTACTTAAAACTATAATATCAACATTATGGTCAACTACTTTCGATGGTTCAACCATTACTCCACTATCTACATTTTAATAATCCAAGAGAAATTTAAATAATTCGTTCAAAATATTTCTTAATATTCATGAAAAGTCAAATGCTGCAATAATTGTGGGACAGATGGATTAACAATTTTACAATATATTTAATATTTAAAGATATAAGATTTGATATTAAGACTGCGTTATATGAAATTTATTATGATCATCGTCTATTTTCTATAAATCTAAAGAATAATGAGATTTATTAATTTAAAATCAATTTTATGAAGAAAAAAAATTTAATGGATGACATTCATGGGACCAAGGCAGTATTACTTTGTAGTCAATTAAATGTTGTAAAAATCTACTCATAAATATGATCATTCATAACGCATGACATTTTGTCTAATCAATTCTTATATTTACCCCTCGTCTAATTTTTATTATTAGTTTAATGTATTTTTTTAAAAGAACCTTTATGCATTAAATATAATTGTATATTCTATTTCTTAATATATTTTTTACATATAAAAATATATATATTAAAAATATTTTAAAATTCGTGTCTAAAATAACTAAAAGAAAATAGGACAATAAAAGTCCAGTGGAGGGAGTGTCAAGTTTGATTTTCTCCTTGCGCTTAAAACTCCACTATCAAGTTGAAAGAGAGTTCGACAAGATTATATATTTGTCTTAAATTGAGGTTGATTAGAATGCAGACTGAAGATTAGGTGCAAAAGGGCAATATGGTAAAAGAGAGATAGCAGGGCCATAATTTGGTAGGGACACCCTTGCACGTGTGTGAATATGTCCATATGCGGTCCACGCTCGCACGTGTGTGAAAATATGCATTTGGTAGGTGGGCTTTGTTGACTCTTCATTAAGGTGGTGTTACTCTTCTGTTTTATCCGAGTAGTAATTAATTATGATGACGCTTTTGGAAACAAGGGACTTTATGCAAGTACCTATTAGGACCAGAACCCCTTATTTGTGCTGTTATTAGAATTAAATTTGGAAACTGCCGTCCAATAAATATATCAGACGTGGAATATAACTCTTATGTTGGCCTTACAATATGTAAAATGTTTACGGATTATTTTTCCGGTACACATGAGGGGGGCCTAAATTATAGTGCGAATCCAATACGTTTTGTATAAATATTAATGATACGTTTGATTTTTAAATAGATGAGTAAATATTATTGTCTAATTATATATTTTTTATTAGTTGCTATAATGAGAGGGTTAACATCAAAACTCAAAAATATTCATAAATCGTCATATAGATTTGAGAATTCTAGGTTTTTGACGAAGTAGTATCTGAATAGAACTCAATCTTGCATTATTCGATCAAGTTGTGAGAAATGAGGTACTTGAAAACATTGAAAAACGTCAAACGTCTAAAAAAAAAGTGAAGAGCATCAAGCGCAGAGGCTTTGCCAAAGAATGGTACCAACTAATCTGCTTGGGAGGACATGTGCACTGAACGATATTAGGAGAATTGCAGCAACAAAGAGTTTATAGAGTTTATAGAAGCCTTAACGAGCACGATAATCTGATGATCGATTCACATAAGCAAACATCATAAGCAACTATATTATTTTTGCGTTAAGCGAGCACTAAAACATCATTGTGGGCATCTTACAGGGTGCAATGCGGGTGTTGGGACTAATTAGACCGTTGATCAAGTTTAAACTTCACTTCCAGTTGGGCACACGTCGGCAATAGTAGGTTCACTTGAAACACGAATAACACGAGGGATTTGTTTTCTCGTTCCCCTTTTTGATACTTAAGTTAGCGGTGAGATTAAGGTATAATCTGCGTATTAAGATGGAGATGATGATGTTTACCGTAAGTTTGAGAGTGTATTTTTGCAGAGGTTTGGCTCTTTCTCTGTTGAGAGCGGGATCCCCACATTTGTGCAAATGAGGCGGTATTTGTAGAATTTGCATGGGCTCGCAACCCGATAAAGTAGGTATGGCGTGCCTTACTTGAGTCAACATGGCTGTCAGGGTCAGGCGGTTGATTGGACACTGTCTTGAAACTTGTTTTATGGTCTTTGGGCCGCTGGACCCGAACCAGGCTGAGTTAGGCCCAACCGTTGGGATGAATTGGGCCCAGTAGATGGGAAGGCCTGGGCCCAAGGCGCATAGGTTGAAGGTCCTCGACGGCTTTGGTTGGGCCAGACAGAGATGGGTGCTAACTCCTTTCAGGGGCCGAGGGACGATCTCGATCTTTCTTTGAGTGAGGTCAGTCACTAAGTCTTAAGAGTGGTCGATCGTGTGAGTTGTCACGTGGGATGTCACGTTTGCCCTAATTAGGGCTAAGGTAAAAACCTCAACCCTAATTTGGGATGATCTCCATCAATACCCCCCCCCCCCCCTAGCCCGATGGGGTACTTCAATGTGCCGGCGGGCTCTTAGTCCGATCGTCCCTTAAATGTTTGGTGAAGAAATTTCACAAGTCTGCAAGGGGCCGAGATCGAGGTATCTTGGACGAGTGTCCAGCGTCTCATGGGCCGTTTGAGTTCTTACCCGCGTGTGCATGTCTTTTTAGAGCATTTAATGAGACGTTGCTTCGCATGTCTTCTGATACCTTTAATTCTTCCATAATAATTGCTCTTTCGGATTGTGTGCAAGTACAACTGGTATTGAATAGCTGTTGGGCTAATCGAGGGGGAGCCCTAACCGTCGGGTTGGGATGCCTACAAAAGGGGGCGAGCGCTTCTCCTTTCTCACTTTGTTCCTACTGAGACTTACAGTGTTGCCGGAAGGCTTTTTTAGGTCGCCGGAAACCACAAATCATCTTCAACCTTTAGTTAAGTAAGATTCTTCCCGCGTTCATCTCTTTCCTTAGCTTCATCCTTTTTAGACTTTATTAGATGGCAGAGGACAAGCCTTTTAAGGTAGTGAACGTCGATGAGGAGGAGGAGGCGGCGGTTACAGGATCTACCGCTGTGGGTGTTGCCGGTTCTTGGTCGTATGAGGCGGCGGGATCTAGTAGCAGAGTGGTGATTTTGCCAAGGAACTTGCCCGGAGACGAGGTGAGTCCCAGTGAAGTGGACGGCGGGGAAGCCCGGTCGGAGAGTTGATCCAGCAATGAGGTGGAGGACATCGGGGGGAGGTGGACTATAGAGACCAGGTCCGCCGTCCAGACTGTAATGTGAGACCCCGAAAATTTAAACAAATGTCATGAAAATAAATTGTGCTTTTGGAATGTGAATTTTATACACATTTAGTCAATTATTTATAATTGATGGTCGATTCTAGAAATTTTAATTGGTCAACCCTCAAGCAAGAAACGAACCAAGAACGGTGAATAAGATTTGAATGAGTTATGGATCGGTTAAAGTGTAAATGGACAAATGAGTTGGATTAAAGTGAATTTAGATTGTGGAAGAAAATAGTCCAAGAAATAAGGGTATTTAGTAAAACTATGACCAAATTAACTCGATTTTTGGACTTGAATGAAAATATAGATCAAAGAAAACTTAAGTTGGGATAAGTTAAATTAAGTATGGATTAAATAAGAATTGAAGAAGTGGATCAAGCATATTTTCGGGAATGACCGGATTTTAGAAGCAGAAAGGGAGACCGAAGTTAATTAATTTTTAAGGCAATATGAAAGTATATTTTTGAAGCCGACCCAAGTTGAATTATCTAATTAAGTTCTCAATAAGAAATGGACTAAAAGTAACTTGAATATGGGCTAAGGCAAATTATGGGAATTTAAGGTGGGGCTAAAGTGAAAGACTAAGCCAAAAAGGGGGGATATGGTTAAAATCTTGAAAAGAGAAAGGACTTAATAATTATTTCATCCAAACCTTGAGGGAAAAAATGGTAATTTACAAATAAAGGTGTGAAATGACTAAATTGCCCTCGATGTGTCAAATTCTTGTGGTTCCTTCCAAAATATCTAAGGGCAAAATAGACATTTCACCAAGCAAAATTTTTTTTTCTTCTTTTATAAGGAAAATTCAGCAAAAATGAAGAGAGATCAGCCATTCATACGCACTTAGAAGAGAAGAGAAAAGAGAGAGAGTTCTAGAGAAAGAAGGAGAGCAACCAAGGAAATGGAGGATTCTTGCAAAGCAAATCAATAAAGGTATGAAATTTCTCCTAATTTATGAGTTTCATGGCTAGAATTAGGTGTGTATGATGTGGGTTGAGTTGGTTAAGATCATGTATTGAAAGCTTAGTTCATGGATTAAAGTTGGTTGTTACAAAAAGGAAGGATTAAGCATGCTGAAAATCTGGAATTTTAACCTACGGGTTACTGTTTATAAATTACACGAAAATTAATTGGCTTCTCAAATAGTCATGAAACTATTATTGGGAGTACTTGAATAAGTTTATATTATTTACACAAATATTTGTAATTTTTAGAGTTTATTTTGTATTTTAATAAATTGTTAGAAATAGCTGCTAATTTTCTGATGAAACAGAGGAGTTGGAATCAGCAGCATATTATTTATACATATTTATACACAATATTTTTTTTGAGGTTATTTAACTTGATAAGGAACATATATTCAGAAGGTTTTGTGAGAAAATAATGTCTTTTACTATTTTTATAAAATGCTAGAAAACAGGGGCAGTAGCATCTCGGATTTTTAGAAAAGTGTGGTTTTGGACCAACTTTACAAATGCGGATAAAATAGCCTACATGAGAATAAATTATGAAAATTTTGGT